>JABUQX010071502.1:0-24096 GCA_015478945.1 Trachelipus rathkii | reverse complement strand
GAAACGAAAACTTCTTAAACTAAAAAGTATAAAAATTGTAAATTTTTGTTTTAGTTTTTTTTTCAGATCAAAAAACCACTAATAGCGAAAAAAAATTTTTTTGGTTTCAAAGTTACTAAGTGTTAAAGAAGGGGATGGTAATTTTGAACAACATGTTGGGTAAAATTGAACGCTCTATAAGTGTTTCAGAAGTAATGGAATTTGATAAAAAGTAAAGAAATTATTATTTATTTATTCATCTTTTCAAAACATGAAGTCATTAACCCAACCTTTTGATGTAAGTTTCTTCAATTCTCTAAAACTCACCTGGGGAAATATGATTGAGGATTACAAGCAGAAATACCCAACAACATCTACAGTTCATAAAAGATACTTCACAGAATGCTTTCCAACCCTTCTAAATAACCACCAATATTGCCGTTGATCGTTGCAAACAAACAAATATATAATGACGAATGCCATACCCAAAACCGCCAATGTTCAAAAAAAAAAAAAAAAAAAATTATTTATTTAATAAAAAAAAAAAAAAAAAAAAAAAAAAAAAAAATATAAAGACAACCAATATCAGAGCTAATGATCTCTATACACCCAAAACGATTGCTGCAAGAGATGACAAAAGAAGACCTTTCACTCTATGTATATAAAAAGTTATAGAGAGGTAAACCAAAAAATTGACAGTATTTGATTATGTGGTACCTGTGCCCCTTAAATGTTAAAAATTTCTCCCATTGTACATAATTACATATATTTATGCTCAAATAAGCAATTTATAAATATAAATATAAATATGAAAACCTATAAATATAAATATAACATTCAAAATAAGGCCTGTTCAAAGTTACCCAACCCGGCTATGTTCAAAATTTTGAAGAAAATAATAATAATAATTTTATTGCCTTATTGTAAAGGAAAAATATTTTCAAATTAATTTCATTTGCATGGTATAGAGTTTATATGTACTCGTAATAGTGGTTTAGCACATTTAAGAATGGGATCTTATTGTGACAATTGCAATTACAAAAGTAATAGCTCAATTAAAAATAGTAAATTATATACTGTATAAATTAAAAAAATATATTTTACCTGATGTGTATATAGATATAAATATATAGTATATATATATATATATTAATATATATATATTACTCTATTAGAGCACTCATATCTATTATTAATAACTGATGTCGAGTAGCTAATATCATATACTGATGCATCTATCACGTACGACGAGCTACCTCTCACCGATACAGTAGGTGACCACGTCACTCCCGACGTACAACCCACTCAGCTCTCGACACTATCTCCATCACCATTTGCTGAGAAACACCAACCTTCATATACCGGGCTACTAAATAAAATGAAATCACCATATCCAACGGTCATCGCTCACCTGATATTACCAGCTTATCCGTACACTACCCCGCCGCTCAGATGCTGTGCGCTAATCACTCAGCTCTAACTGAATACGCACTATCACATTCCCTTAGTGTACACCTACTATATACACACATATATAATATATATATACAATATAGGCATATGATATATATAAATATAATATAAAATATATATATAGTATATATGATTTTTTATGTGTAGTTGATCTTAATATGGTTAACTCTTTTTATCTGCTTTCATGGAAATATATCATATCTGGATTATAAAATTACTCAAAGTACAAAAAGATACGAAATTATTTAAGTTTTGTTTATTTTTTATTTCAATTTCATGCATATGTTTTAATCCAATATGTTTTTCCCACGTACTCTGTTATATAATGTTTTATGACCAGAAAGTACTCAAAGTTATTCTTAGGATGAGATGAAAGTCATTGATCATTGTTATCATTATAGATTTTGCTGCTGTTGTGTTTTATAATTACTTGTCGTTGAAACTTTATACTGTGTTATGTGAAATACTTATGATTACTGATAAAACCAAATATACCTGCCAAACTACAACCCTAAGTTAAAATATAAGTACGCGGTGTCAGTTATTGTTGAAAGTGCCAAATAGAACATTTATCTATATGTTGTGCACACGATACAGCTTAACAGAATACGCAAAGTTGATTCAAATCACTATACAGAAGAACAATAAGATCTCGCTTTAGTTGTGTTTCCCACATAAATTCGTAAATTGAGATATCATCACTCAAAGCATCTTTTATTTATAGATTCGTCCTGAACTCCGACTTGCATTTCATAGGAAATAAGAAGCCCAAGCCCTACAAGCTCGTCGAATTGGGTAAGAGTTAATGCAAACACCTTTTGATTTGATTACATGTAAAGAGATTTATAAGACATTAAAACGGTCTTCTCTTTCAGGTTTTTAATTGCGGGTTATTCTAATTTTGGACTGCATTTTTAATCCTTGGACTTCATAACTAATCTTGGGCTACAAGATTACAACGCTTTTGTTTTTGGGTCACTTTTAATGTTGGACTATTCTAGTTTTGGTTTGGAAGCACAGACTTCTAGTTTTGGTTTTGTTTTGAGTCACCCCTAGTTGCAGACTTCTTCAGTTTGTTTCCATACTGCATTTTATGGTAATTTGGAATACATCACAGACAGTGTTTCGTCTCATCTCATCGTTTCTAGAATACTTTGGATTTCAGTTGCTGTATTTTTCTATCTCATCTCAGAAAAACAACTTTATTGAAATCACCGTCTTTATTATTTCGCTGCTTAATTTTTGTGCTGATCAACGTCGAGAGATCTACTTCTTATCCCCTAACCTACTCTTAACATCATCCAACTCATTCCACTATAGCTGTTCCATCCCTATCTATATGTCGATCGACTTTTTAGACAGACCACACTCACCAAATTCCATCCTGCGCCAATACAGCGCATCCCCTTCCACACCTACATTACGCCATCCATAATGACGTTAATACTAGCGAGAGAGACACCTGACTCAGGTGCCAACTGTCATCAGAGAAGCTGGTACCCCTTCTCTCAGCTCGCACTCGAGTGAGTCGCCTCTATCATCACATCCTAACTCACGAATATCGTCAGAAGTCAAGACTGAATGGTCTAGAAGTAGCCGAACGAGACTTCACGGTGAGAGGACTCAATATTTTTTCCGTTATCTTACTATTGACAGTTCTTCATTTTCATAATCAGGGGTCTGGGAAAAGTCGATTCGTATTCTCTTCATTTTTACAGTCAGATTCATTCTGTTTCAATCAGAATTCCAGTCGCAGTTAATTTCAGTTTTTACGAATTCATTCCGAACAATTCCTGTCAGTCCCCGCTACATAGAGAAAGCGCATCACATGCTGATCGCCGAGCGAGCCTATTAACGTACAGTTATCCATCTGTTAGTGCCTAGCACGGCTCTCCTCCGTCGCGTATTCACTCAGCGCGAGTGCGTCCTACTGCTCAATCACACAAGTAATGACTACATGCTAATATCAAAAGACTTCAATAATAATAGATTTCTAACTTAAATTCATCAGATTTCGCTGCTGAAAATATTGGAGAAAATATTTCATACGGTTTCTTCTCAGCAATCTCGCTGAATCATCGCTGATTTCGTGTATTTCCACAAAAATCTGGTTGTTTTGAAACCACCATTTTTTCGCCTGATATTACTATAACACTTTTCTCCCTGTTATTTACTCTGCATTCCTTTTTCTCCTCTTTCTATTGCAGTGACTTACCGAGAAGTAAGAAGTAAAGAAGTAAGTCATAATGGATGATCCCAATAAAGATTTCACGGAAGATTCAGGAGCGGAGCAAATGCAAAGCTTTTCCTGAGGAAGAGCCTAAAAGAAGGCAATCAGATATTACATCTTTGTAAAACTATTGCTAAACGCTATGATCATAGGATAGAGTATGACAATTTATAGCTCACATAAACTATTCTGCAATGTAAGGGGTAAGATAGCCGTCAGAAACCTTCCGATCGTAACTGCTTATATAATTAATCGCTGCAAGTCAAACACACCTGAGCTTTTACAGGTAGAGCAAGCCCAGGAATTATACAGACGTTAAAAACGAAAGGAATTCAAAGAAGTATGGAAGAGCGTAAAATGAGCTCAAAGGCTAAGAACCGAACCACAGGTAAGTCATGCATAGTCCGGTAAGTCACAACAACTCAGCAAGGGAATTCCTGAAAGAGCCAGCATCATGCCCCGTTGGAACGTTGCAGGTCTTTTCCACATTTGAATTTGGATACTCCGGTGATCTCTCCGGAATTTTCTCAAACTAATAGACTCTCCTAATTAAATAAGAAAGAAATGATCATATCGAAATATCAAGGAACTTCACCACACGGCATGATATATGAATATCAACCCAACCAAGTGAAATCAAGCGATGGAAAATTCTTATCGTTTTTCCGGCACACCTCCAAAAGCTGAAATGATTGCACTTTGGCCTGTACATCACTAAGTCGGAAGAGTAGTCTCCCCCTCTGATCATATTCACTCAACATAGACAAGTTTATATATGCTCCTATCATAATACTACAGCTTCAGGTCTTACCACTCATCGCAGAAAAAATAATTTTTCCACATCGTCGCGACAATAGAATTCCTGATCTACCACATTCAGAAGGGTCCCTGGTTTTTATTCCACCTCAACACTCAAACAACCTCATAACCTAAGTAAATTACACAAAACTACATCAGACGAAAAGATATACAACTATGAACTGAATTCAGAGACCATTTTCTTTGCTAAACCAAAGATTACTGAAGAAATTCCCAGAAGTTGTAAAGTCGTCGAATAACACGGAAAATGAACACAGTAATATGAGGAGACCAGAATGTCCTAATAAATATTTCACTGCATTTGAGCAGATTTGCAAAGCCTCAAATTACCCAAAACGCCCACTCAGCATAGTTGCGTTGCTTGGTCGACAATTGGAAGGTAATTCCTCCAATTGTACAAACTCATTCACCAAAGGATGTCAGAATTATGCTTCATGTGAACAGTACCAACTCACTACACGTTAGATAATCACACAGAAAGAAAAACGAAACACTATAGAACTAATCAGCTTACCACGCTGAACGTACCTCATAAGAAACGAAGGCATAAACGTATAGTAATTAGCTCTTCGTTTGAGCAGGTAGCCCGACTAGAAGGAACATACTAATGACTAGATAAATGCGCAAGCCCCACAAATCATCTGCGCACCCGAATATTATATTCTTAGCCTTCCACCTATCTCTTAAGGAATGGTAAAAAACGAAAAATATATTATCCAAAGGAAAGAACAAATAAACGAGCAGTGTTACGTGGGAGGAAATATCAGTTCAGCCTTCCCTGAAAAATTCACATATAACAGCAGGATCAAGATCTCCAACTCCATTTCAGGACGACGACCAAAACTCAGAGCCCTATAAGGAAATCCCATATTTCAAACACAATCGAACCGCTGGATCAAGACTTGAATGAAACGATACGTATCGATGTCGTTCATCCCACCGGTTGGGTAGATACTTTGAAGGATGAGACCAACAACTATGGTAAAGGTCGCAAATCTCCTTCCTACAGTTCTAGAGTTGCTGATCCTAATGGAAATCAGTATAGCAGAAATACCAACCGGAAGGAAAGCAAATATTACAGAGATAATCGCCGACAAGATGATGACCGGAGGCAGAGTTCGTACAACTACAGTCGCCATAGGATCACATATTCGCCTTCAGCACCCAAGTCCCTCGCAGAAGTAAGATGCGAATATTGTGACAATATTGACCATTGTATGCAAGATTGCTACAAATACCTTGGTATTTGTAGTTATTGTCGGAAAAAGGGACATATCCGTACTGAGTGTCGGTCATATCGATCGCCACAGAAATCACCACCTATTTCCCGGCAGGTGAATTGTCCATTCTGTAATGGACCACACCCCGGAATCAAATGTCCTTACAAAACTCCTCCTCGGACTGCAGAAAATCGTCCAAGGTCATCACCTCAGAACCCCGCTCCTCAGAACCATAATTCAGGAGCCATTAAAAAGAATTCGTCGTCATCAAATGCTAAACTCAGAAACACAGCCCCCGCTCCAATGCCGAGGAATATAGACCGATCACCAGATAACCGGAAGAGAAGAAATCATCGCTCTACTCGCGATACTTGACCGTTGTGAAATGTGTGATTATTCATAACCCAATTATAAAAGAGAAACCAGTGCAAGGGATTGTAATTGATAAGCCAGTTAGCCACGGCGCTGAAGCTTTAAACTGGCCACCTCCATGGAAGTGAGTCATCCGGTGGAGCAGATTGCAGAAAAAGACTCAGGGAACAATTATACTAACGTAGAGATTTCCAATCTACACTCAGATGCTGAATCAAACGAAGATTGATCGTTCCGCAGTCAGCAAAATACAAACCAATAAAAGAATACGATGCCCATATATAGTAATTGCCCACAAATTCTCCCCAAAGAGTAGGACCAAGTTGCGGACTCTTTCCACAGAAATCATGAAACATTTCCATTATCGAGCAAAAATCCCGAAGGCTCGAGTGTCTCATCGCTTAACCACTTGATAATGGTTACGGGCCAACAGGCATGAAGAAGGCAGAGGTTAATAACAAATTTTAAATCTGATGATCAAAAAGCGACACTATCTTATTGATTACGGATCCACTCAATTGAACGCATCAAGCTGACTCCGCACTATAGCTGATTTCGATCACGTTAGTGCGAGCATGGTCAGGTAAAACCTAGATCAGTTCCCAATCATCTTTACTTGTTGGAAATTCATTGGAGCTATTTCCATCTGCGAGAGTGGGAGTGAAAGCTATCATGGATTCAGGATGGAAAGGCAGAGAATCACTATTACACAATACGCTGAATTAACAGTGACCTTTTCCGGAGGATTCACTTACTCAAACCCTCACAAATACTTCAATCGCTTCCACATGAATCTTATGAGGATCACTATATATCTAAATGAGGTACATGTCCTTAAAAGAGAACCAACTGTCTACAGAATCTTACGCGCCGACAGGATAGTACGTCTCAAGGAAAAAAAATAGTCATTATAGCTGAGGGTTATTGAATACAAAAAGAATAGTCCCATCCTTAAAATACACATTGATCATGGTTGATAAAAATCACATGACACCAAATATCAAATGAAAGAATATTCTTCAGGATAAACAAAATGACAGAACCTTGAGAATTATGGTTCGTGGTTTGCAAAAGCATCAAGATAGATTTGATTGGCGTCAAGTTAATCAGCAATACCGACGACATCGCAATCAGATTTCTCTCGAGAACAGCATATTGTATTACCAGACTACTTCACAGGATATGTTGTATCTCATTTCTTTGGATTTCCTTATGCATGTAGCATTGGGTTTACATGTTTCTTGTGCCCACATTGGTAGAAATAAATTGATTCAACTCATTTATAAACTTTTCTGGCACCCACGGGTGAACCAAGTGATTTCTGACATAGTGCGATGTTGTCCGATTTGTCAGAAACAGAAGACTTTCTCTTCTACGGTAACTCCGCCAATGTTGAAAATCTTGGCCAATTACCCTTTTGACTTATGTGCAATGGACCTATTACAATTTCCGAAAACGTTTAAAGGCAATAAGTACTGCATGGTGCTTATTGATCATTTCTCTAAATGGGTTTCCGTTGTTCCATTGCCTGACAAGTCTAGTCTAACAGTTTCGCAGAAGCTCAAACACCAGGTACTTCCATTTCTGCCGAAGGTACCGAATCGCATTCTTACCGATAACGGTACAGAATTTACGACGCAGACATTTCAGCAAGTGCTTCAAGAGCACAATATTAAACACGTTAGGACTTCTCCACTTCATCCAGCAAGTAACGGGATATCTGAACGGTTTAATCGTAGTCTGATTCAGATCCTCAAATGCCTGGTTCTGGAACAGCCAGCCAATTGGGATGAGGAACTTTCATCGTCTATTCTGATTTACAACAATACTTCACATAGTGCCATAAACATGTCGCCTTCCGATTTTCTTTTACAAAAATCCCATACGCCGACTCATAGCTTCCCTCAATATTGGAAAGAGGGAAGTACAAATTTCAAACCGTATAAAGTGGGACAAAAAGTCGCAAAAAAGGTTATCAGAACGGGACCCAGTACCACCATGAAATTTCAGAGTAAGTGGGAGGGACCGTATATCATTGAAGAGGTTAATCAGAATCTGGTCACCTATCTCATTCGTTGGTCCAATAACCCCTCCAGTAGACTTCAAAAAGTACATTTCTCACATCTGAGAGGCTGGATCGATATACCCAATTATTTACGGAAATATTTATCTCGTAATCGAGAAATCAGCGACCAGTTTTTCTCTGAAGAAGATGAGGAAGATGATATAGGGCATGTAAATGAGACTGAGGAACCAGACGATTCTGATCTGATATCTGAATATAGCGTAGCTTCTAATGAATCATCGGTATCTGCCATAGACAAAATGTCTTTGTTTGATGATAGTAATATGGAAGGGGAAGACCCTGATTTCGAAGGATTTCTTCAATTTAACCCTATTTCGGTTGATTCTTTTTCAAGGTTGCCTGATCTAACAATGAGTCTTAGGAATCTACAAATAGCAAATAGGGAAAAACAGACCTATTCACCGACGGAGGTATTTCCACAGCTGTCGCCGAATTTAAACAGGATCTCAACTCCTCAGGTTCGGTTTTCTTCACCTCTGATAACCGGCAGTAACGTAAGTCCAAACCGTTTAAGTTATATAGCCGGAACTCCTTCTCCGATCGTCATTTCGACTTGTTCGTCCGAAAACAATACTAAGGATAACCTTACTTTCACGGGTTGTGGTATACCATCACCTTTTCTGGACTACCATGACATGCACACTCACGATTATCCTTCTCAATTTCAGTATGATTCTTTTTTGACGACTCCTGTTCCTGGTGATCTTGATACCTCAAATATCAACTCACTTATAGAACATCCTCCTTCTGAGGATTCTTCTCGGTTGCACTCTTTCTTTAAAGACAAACCTAGTCCCAATTTAATAGGTTCAATGGATAGAGAATCCAGCCTTCTTGGACAGATAGGTTCTGTAGACCACATCCACAGTTTTCGTCGCTGGATTTTGATAACTCCCTTATTTCTCAACTTACCGACTTCTCGGGATTTAGTTCCCCAAATAAGGAAGTTCCCCCGCAAATTAGTCCATTATCAAGAGTTGCACCTTCTGCAGTGAGTACGCAGAGTTCTACCATAATAGATGACAACTCGAGTATTCCACCCAATAGTCCCGTGGCTGAGTCATTCATCGATGGGAACACATGATGAGGATGTGTTGGAATATCTCCCACGATATTCTACAAGAAGCAGAGGTCCTGCAAGAGACCTACCACATATAATGATGACTCCACTGGAATACATCCGACGTCGCAGAAGAAATAGCTTATTGTAGTCTACATATTATCCAATCTCGGATAATTTTCAAATGTGTTCATCATATAGTCAATATTGTTGGTAATCTTTGTTGAAGAGAATTAAGAAAGAACTAAATTCAAAGAGTAAGTACGTAAGTAATATATAGTACGGTCAGTCTCGGATCATCGGGTAACTCAGACACTCAGTCAGTCAGTCAGACACTCAGTCAGTCAGTCAGTAAGTCAGTCAGTCAGTCAGTCACAAAAGGAGATGAAGAATGAACTTCAGGTGTAAGTCATATTGTTATAGGTTAGATAGGTCTAGTTTTGTTTTTCTTTGTTCATGATGGCCGCGTCAAGTGAGATCCTGCTTGGTAAAGCAGGGTGTTACGACAAGGTTATCAGGGTTAGTATGTAATTCTCTCATTTCAGATTGTGTAAGCAGTTCTCATTGATGTCCTGATGAAAGAAGGAGACTACATCCAAAAATCTGAATAAATTGATTCTTTCACAACTCTTATGCAAAAGAAACTCTCTGTCCTTATTGCCAATGATTTATTATTGGGAATAAGAAAGTGTTATATTATGATATATTATAGTATACTAGGTTTAGGAGAATAGATAGATATTTTAGTTCTGTATCTGATTGAAATGTGGGGATGCGCATAAAGATACCGAAATGCGAATAAGGATGTCAGAAAGCAGATATTAATTGCATAATGTAAGGACATAAGGACTTGTAGCCGCTCTCTTAATTTCTGACTATTTTCCTTATCACGCACATTTACATTCAAAGTTTATTCTGCCTTATACTAGTAAGTTTCAGCTAACACTCGCAGCATCACTGACTACAGATTTTCTTACACTCTATCAAAAATGGTTGATATCATATTATGGAAATTTCTCCATCACACTTTATTTCTTTTATTGTAAATAAAATACACATGTTTACATACCTGGGCATATATATTATTTATATATGGATAGGTATGGATGCATCTGTATTTCTGCCTCAACCATCACAGAACAATTACTCAGAAAATTTGCAAAACATAACACACATACATGCACGATAATATGTATATTAAATGTTGTATTAATTTATTGTAATTTATTTTTGCAGCTGCTGTCTATTTCAAGTTTCTGAAGCAGTTCCTTTCATCTCAAGATCTCCAGTACCATGCCGACTTTACTTGTCGTTGGAGCCAGTGTGGTGGCACTCTATAAAGATGAGAGAAGAATGCTCTACCAAAGATATGGGATAGATGTTCAAACTGATTTCAGCTCAGGCCGTCATATCGCCGCCTGTCCCACTAAAGTGGAGGCGAAGATGAATTCATCAGTGGATTTTGTGCTTATTTGGGCATTGACCACCCTAGCATGGAAGAAGAGAGAGGTAGTCAATGCTGAGAAACAAAATCCTCTTCACGGTGTTTGAACCAGTACTTGATTTCCAATTGATGGGTACCTCCGATCATGACCAAAGTCACGACATGGCAATGGAAGGCGAAATCCAGCTGTAAAGTTAGTCTTCACGATTCCGCTGATTCAAGATTTCTACGCTTTTAACCAGAAACGTCTCCGTAAGGACTGGGGTTCAGGTTTCAACGATCATTTCAAAAATGACCCCATTCTGTCTCCCGAAAACATGAGAGACCATGCCATCAAGGCCCACAAACGAATGGAAGGATTGGCATATCCAGAATTTGATTGGCCTCATAAGAACTGTTTACGAGGTAATTATGTCCTAAATTTCCATTACGGCATAGATAAACACAGTCGGGATGAAAAAATGCCTCCACACAGAAAATACTTAAAAAGAGAACAAATGACTCTAAACTCACCATTGTTACCGGATGGAGTTCATCCTAACCGTCTCTTTTTAAAATCTTTTATGGAGAAATATAGGAATGAATTTTCACTCCCCAGATCTTCTCACAGATCTTCTTCTAGATCCCACTCGTCGAGGAGTTCAAAAAGCTCCAAGAATAGTTCCAGAAGTTCTTCAGGCTCCGGTGAACATCGTGATCGAGATAGCCGTTCTTCTGCCTATAGTGAGGAACGCGACCAGATAATACAATCTGCGATCAGAGTGGTGCAGTCTTCGACTTCTACTACTCGTCCCAGTATGAGGGAGAGGCTGGTATTTCCCCAGACTTCCACCTCTTCTAACCTCGATCAGCTTCCAACATTTCCAATGGAAACGGCTTTACCTGATCTCCAACACCTTTCCGTTGCTCAACCTGGATGGAATCAAGGGATTCCACAACCTCAGCCAAATGTATATATCCCAGAGTTCACGGCCACTTTGCAACCTCAATCTCAAATTGCTTATCCTATTTCGGATAAGTTGTCGCAGTATTTGACGCCATTGACGTCAAATGTGCATCCCTTGACAACAAACACCATGACCCCAGAATTTCCAATGGATTCCTTAACCCAAGGAATATTAAGATCCAGTATTCGGTGGGCCATGGAGCAATTCAATTGGAGAGAAATGACAGAACACCAAAGAAGTTTATTGTTTCAGCAATGGCGTCAGAAATTGTCTGAGGAAGAAGAAACTACCAAGATCGTGTCGTCATTTCACTATCCTCGTTCTTAAGTGTTGGATGTTCATGTTGTTGTTGGTTGTGTTGTAAATAGTTTTTACTGTGATTTAGTTTACATAGTTTTTCGCTGTCTAATTGTCTTCAAAGTTTATTTTTTGTTTGCTTCCTGTATCATTCACAGACTCCCTTTCAGGAATATGAAAATTAGACGATATTCCACTTTATTTATACCAGCAATTAGAGGAAAGAAGGTGGTGGTGTGGCGCTTTATGTTAAAAGCAATATTCAATCTGTATTAATGACTGACTTTAAAATGAATCATGACATTGAATCAGTGTGGGATAGATATTCTTATATACAATAATCATAGAATAGGGGCATTTTTATAGACTCCTGGCCAGAGTCAGGAATTAGAATTAGACGCGAAAATTGTGAAAGAAATAGAGACAGCAGCCACGAATAAAGAAAAGGTTTAAGTTCGTAATGGCGTGATATTTAATTTTCCTGGCATTCATTGGATTCCTTGCTTAATAGGACCATAGTAGTTCGGCATTCATAAATTGTATACTAGATACCTTTTTGACCCAGATGGTCCCACAAGATACGATGCACTACTTGACTTAATATTAACTAACGATGAAAGGATGGTGATGACAGTACGAGCTGAGGAGAATTTTAGGACTAGTACCATAATATAATTAGGATTTAATATGAATGTATATCTGGCCCAAATTGCAAGTTAATAAAAGAAAAGATCTAGATTTCCGAAATGGCGATTTTACTAAATTTGAGACATGCTTAGTACAACTAACTGGGATAAAGAGTTTAAAGACCAAAAAAGACGTGTTTTATCATGTACGCGGGAACATTTGAAGACAATTGTAAGAATATTCAGTCGTATGTTTTAAAGATTAAACCCATTAGGGTGGCAAAGAGGAAAACCTGTTTGGAGTGGAATAGGAGATAAGAGAGAAAATTAATGAAAAGCGCAGATGTTTAAAAATATTCAAAGGTAGTAATGTAGAAGATTGATTTAGAAAAATTATAGGAAAAAATAGAAATGAACTTAACCAATCAATAGAAAGGCAAAGAGAGAGGCAGGAAATTTAATTTAGCAAGGAATAGTAATAAGAATCTGAAGAAGTTTTTTAGTTATTATAAATTATAAAAAGTAGAATAGGACATATTGGTCCAATTTTAAAATGATTGAAATTTAGTGAGTGTCAGATAAGGAAGATGCGTCAACATTTTTCAATGCTTATTTGCTCAGTGTTTTACTGAGAAAGATTAGATAATTAGTTTGGAGACTATAGTTCTTGCATGTAACAAATAGACTTAAAGAATTTGAATTTGATATAAAATATAAAACGTTTATTAGATCATATTGAACCAAGTAAAGCTGCAGGCCCTATTGTAGTATATGGTAGAATTCTGAAAGAGGGGAATTACCAGCATTGCAAAGGCACTGTATTTGATTTTTAAGCGATCTATAACACATGTGAGGTACCAATTGACTGGAAAAATGGCATAGTTGTTGTGCCTATTTATTAAGAAAAGGTTTAGTAAGGAAAAGATTTGAGGAATTATAGCAGTTAGCATTAACAATCTGCTGGTTGTAAAAGGTTTTGGAAAAGTTAATGAAGTCATATTAGAGAATATTTTGAGATAAACAAGGTTTTGTATGGACTCCCAGCAACTGGTTTCAGAAAGTAGGTCATGTCAGACAAACCTTTAGAATTTATGGAATACATTTACTGACTGCATCGACCGAGGAGACTCCAGTTGATATTGTATATTTAGACTTTAGTTAAAGCTTTTTGATAGTGTCCCCAATCAAGGTGATTGAAAAAAGTTAGTTGCAATGGGTATTGGTGGAGTGGTACATGGTCTGTATTAAAGAAGTGGTTGCCGAAAATAGAAAACAGTGATTGTACAACTAAATTGGGAATAAATCATCATGGGGAAATAGTGAGAGTGGTGTCCCACAGGTTCAGTGCTGGGGCCACTATTGTTCTCATATATATAAAATGATTTAGACCAGGACTTAAATGCAAGGTTCGAAGTTTGCAGATGATACTAAAGTGGCCACCTCAGTTACGAAAGTGAAGGATGCATAAAGATTCAAAATTGATCTTGATAAACTTCTGGGTGGCAGATAAGTGGCAAAATGAAGATTTAATTTAGTAAAAAGCTGTAAGGTTCTTCCACCATAGGGTACTCAAATAAAAGTGTTAACTACGATTATGAATGGGGAGTGGCTTGAGTCTGTGGACCAGAAAAGATTTAGGTGTGATTATAAGCAGTAAGTTTGAAAGTAGCTAATCAATGTTGGAAGCTAGAAATAAAGCTAACTAAGATGCTGGCCATAATAAATCGCAATGTTGTTCAGAGCAGGAAGTACATAAGTAAACGATATAAATTAGCTATGTAGGCCAGTTAATAGAGTATTGTGCACAGTTTGGCCCTTATTTAAAGAAAGACCTTGATATGCTAGAGAGAGTGCAACGTAGAAGCAACAGGATGATTTCTGCGGTTTGGAGGGTAAGAGCTATGAGGAGAGGCTGAAGGAGTTGAGGAATGTTTTCTGTAGAAAGGCGATTTCTTAAAGAGGGGACATTGATACAAGTCTACAAAATATTACATTCTATTGATAATACAGACCAATAAATTTTTCATAGTAGAACATGGACAGGTGACCAGGAGGCATAATAAGAAAATTAAGAAGAAAGCATGCCATCTTGATATAAGAAGCATGCATTCAGTATGTCAGTAATAGGTTGTTAAAATTTTGGAATAGTCTGCCAAGGGGTTGTTGAGTATGACTCGGTTGGATCATTTAATTGAAGGTTGGGTATCATATAATTGGGTTGGGTATCATATAATTATAATTGACGAAGCCAAATTGGCGGGTTTTTAGTTATAGCAGTATTGTAGATGGCATGTGGTGACCATATACTTAGTATATGCATGTGGATGCGTTTGGGATCATATTTATATATCATTAGTTTTGGACTAAGCCAATTGGTGGATTTGTAGTTACAACAAATTGACAAGCCCTAGGGTGCTTTGTGGATTTGCATGAGCATGTTTGGATAGTGGGTTGACTGGGACAGTCTCGATAGGCCCATGTGGCTTTTTACTGTCTCTATATTCCTAATGTCCTAATGTCCTAACATACACCTACCAAGCCTGCTAAGCTCTCCAACATCCTCATTGATTCCTCTGTTGTAAAAATGTAGGTGGGGGTTTAGGCTTGGTGTGGGGGGATATAATGGGGAGTACCATCCTTATATATGATGGTGTCCCATTATTAGTTTTAGTTTTTCTGTTTCTCAGGAATATAAATATTATGGTTAATATTTATCAAAGTATCAAAAGTATTACGTTGATTTAAGTTTTGGTTTATTTCTTTTATTTCATTTCATGCATATGTTTAATCCAATTATGTTTTTCCCCGTACTTCTGGTTGATAATGTTTTATCACCAGAAGTACTCAAAGTCTATTCTTTAGGATTGAGATGAAGCATTGATCATTGTTATTATTATATATTTTGCTGCTGTTGTGTTTTATAATACTGTCGTTGAACTTTTATACTGTGTTGTGAATCTTATATACTGATAAAACAATTACCGTGCCAACTACACCCTGGTGAAAGTGTATAGTGACGGGTGTCAGTTATATTTGTGAAGTGCCAAATAGACATTTATTATATTTTGTGCACTACGGATACAGTTAAAGAAGTACGCAGTTGTTCATCACATACAGAAGGAACAAGTAAGGATCTCGTTTAGTTGTGTTTCCCACATAAAATCGTAAATTGAGATATCATCACTCAAAGCATCTTTTATTTATAGATTCGTCCTGAACTCCGACTTGCATTTCATAGGAAATAAGAAGCCCAAGCCCTACAAGCTCGTCGAATTGGGTAAGAGTTAATGCAAACACCTTTTGATTTGATTACATGTAAAGAGATTTATAAGACATTAAAACGGTCTTCTCTTTCAGGTTTTTAATTGCGGGTTATTCTAATTTTGGACTGCATTTTTAATCCTTGGACTTCATAACTAATCTTGGGCTACAAGATTACAACGCTTTTGTTTTTGGGTCACTTTTAATGTTGGACTATTCTAGTTTTGGTTTGGAAGCACAGACTTCTAGTTTTGGTTTTGTTTTGAGTCACCCCTAGTTGCAGACTTCTTCAGTTTGTTTCCGGGGTGCGATTTCTTCATATTCTATCTTTGGATACATTCTATCTTTGGATGGCAATTTTATTCCCAGGTTAGAATTGGATATTGATACTTCTATCCTTGGCTACTTTTTATTTCTGGGTTGCGACTTCTCAACTTTATTGAAATCACCGTCTTTATTATTTCGCTGCTTAATTTTTGTGCTGATTATACGTCAAGAGATTTATTCTGATCTCCTATATATCAGTGGATTGATCTCAATCCACTATAGTCTCATCAATTCAATTGTATAAGGTTGTCGCTGTCACTGTTTTTACCACCACTCACTCAAGATTCCATCTGGCCAATTGACAATGCGCAACACCTATACGCGATGATGCTAGACAGACAGATAGTTCCACGACAACTACCCACCGTTTGATTAAGGCCTTTTCAGCATACGACTGGGTTTTATTCAGCACATCTCCGTATCTCAGAAGTGAAGACTGAAGGTCTTAGAAGTGGGAAGAGATTCACGGTGAGAGACTCAATTTTTTCCTATTCTTACTATTGACAGTTCTTCATTTTCATAATCAGGGGTCTGGGAAAAGTCGATTCGTATTCTCTTCATTTTTACAGTCAGATTCATTCTGTTTCAATCAGAATTCCAGTCGCAGTTAATTTCAGTTTTTACGAATTCATTCGACATTCCTAAGTCCCCCTCTAATATATTACTATATATATATATACTAATATAATATATATTATATATTAAATTTAATAACTACTATATAATATATATAATTTTTTTAGTTTAAAGTGTAGTTGTTTTTTTTGTACAAGTGAAAGGTGTGGGAGAGAAAGGTATAAGATTGATAAGTTTTGTGTCTGTTTCTTTTCTTAGGTCTGTCTGTGAAAGTTGTCCTATGTCCTTTTCGTTCATTTATCTGATGTGACGTGATGTATGAAAGAAGAAGATGAGAAACAGAGAATCTCCTGTGTTCCCTCCCTTTTATCCCTTTATTTATTTTATTAGATTATTCGTTATTATCTCCGTTTATTTATTCTTTCTAGTGATATAAGTTAATTGTATTGAAGTAAATATAGTGATGTACTCTTGTTCTTGTGTAGTGGATTAACTCTTGTGTAGTTAGTAATATTTTGTAGTGGTGGTGCAGTAAAGAGACGTGTCCCCAAAAGTAGCAACCTACTCGTAAATACCCTGTCAGGTTCAGTTTCGTAAAGGTGCACCTTTTGGTAGACTGTCCAAATATTGTATTAAGAGTGGTTGTCTGTAAAAAGGGGTATAGTGTAGTAAACAAATGTGGGCAACCACTGATGAATAAGTTAATAGTAAAATAGTAATAGAGTATCATCGCAGGAATAGTAATAAGTATCATCAAGTACTTAGGAAAAAAAGAAAGTTTTAGTTCCCATTTAGTATTTCCTCTGGATCAACTATTTGTTGTAGTAGTTTTGT
The DNA here is from genome assembly GCA_015478945.1 of Trachelipus rathkii. NCBI lineage: Eukaryota > Metazoa > Arthropoda > Malacostraca > Isopoda > Trachelipodidae > Trachelipus > Trachelipus rathkii. The sequence goes on along the minus strand of JABUQX010071502.1, from coordinate 6,545 downwards.
TACCACTGTATTTTTGTCAGTGGTAGCAGAGCGTAGTTACGCTTCTGCTCTGGTTGTGTTGTGTGTGAAGTGGTGTAACGAGGCAGTAGTAGTGTGTTTCTTGTTGGTTGGTTTTGTTTGGGTTGTGTGTCGTAGTGAACCATGGAAGAGCACGGTGATGGTGGTAGTGGCAGTGGTGGTGATAGGTATGACATGGTATGTTTGTACCTTAATATGAAACGTAAGAATAATGAATCAATGAGAGAGTACGTGAATAGGTATGAAATGACAGAGAGAAAGTGTAGGTTTGTTGGTAAAGTGGTTTTGGGTGAAGACATGAAATGTGTCCATCTCCTTGAGGGAGCAAATGTGAGTGAGAACCAAAAGCAAATGGTGTTGGCGTATTGTGGCAAGGATGAGTGGGTGTTCCGTACTGTTATGGATGCTCTGATAAAGATATGTGAAGGAGAGATCAGAGAGAACAGAAGTGAAGTAGCTGAGAGTGATGAGAGTAGTTGGTATACAAGCCAACGAGTGTCTGGGCCCAGCGGTGAAGAGTGGGTGAGTGGTAAATTGTTGAATGTGAGAGATAAGAATGGTATAGTGAGTACATGTAATATTTGTAGGTCGAAATTTCATTATGCGTATAAATGTCCTTTAAGAGGTAGTGGTAGAGGTGTGTATGGTGGTGGTCGTAGGGGAAGAGGTTATGGTAGTGTGGATAGTGTTAGTAGAGGTAGAGGTAGAGCAGTAGAACATTTAGAAGGTAGTGCTATAGTTGGTAGTAAGCATGTAGTTGATGACAAAAACATTTTCTATAGTGAAGAGAGTAGATGGAGGAGAAAGAGATGTGATTTGTGTAGATCGGATGAACATTCGTGGAGAGATTGTAACGTGTATGGAGATTATAGTGAGTTGTTGTGTGTTTCAGAGACAGAGAAGGGAGTGACAAGTGGTGTGAACAATGTAGTAAGTAGTAGTGAGAACAATAGTATTGGAGAAAGTGGTGAAAAAGTTGTGGTTCCGGTAAGAGTGTGGACAAGTGATGTTGTTAAAGATGATACGATTGTGTTTAAAGAAGGGGAAGTGACCGGTAGAGTGGTAAGTAAAGAAGATGTGAAAGTAAAAGAAGATAGTAGTAGTGAAAGTGAAGTAGTAGAAGATGTAGTAGTAAAAGATGTAGAAGATATAGTAGTAGAAGATGTAGAAGGAGAAGATGTAGTAGTAGAAATAGAAGTAGAGGTAAATAACGAAGTGAGGGAGGTTGGTGGAATGGTGAAATGTAGTGTAGTAGAAGTAGTAGAAGAAAGTAAGTGTCATGAACTGGTAGTGAGTGATGTTATTGGGGAAGTAAAATGTAATAGTGTTGGTGTAACAGTGACATGTAGTGAAGTAGTAGAAAGTAAGTGTAGTGAAGTGGAAGTGAGTGATGTTGTTGTGGAAGTGAAGAGTAATAAGTTGGAAGTAAAAGAGTGCAAAGATGTAAGTGTAGAAAAGGGAGGAATGAGAGAAAAAGGAAAGAAAGGAAAGAAGAGTAAGAAAGGTAAGCGTGGTGCTAAAGTAAAAAATGTAAATGAAGAATGGATGAGACGTAAAGAGGGTGAGCTGTATATGGAGTGGTTGTATAGAGTTTTTGAGCATTTTTCTAGTTATGAAAGTGAAGGGGTAGTGTTAGAAATGTTGTTGTTGAAGTACTGGTATTATCGGGATTCAGAGGTGTCTGATCCTGAGTGAAGTAGTGAGTTAGTTTTAGTGTTTGTATGTACAAGTAGTGTAGAAGAGGTGGTGACGGGTAGAGTAGTGTTTGTGTTTGTGTTGTTGTGTAGTAGTAGTAGTAGTAGTAGTTGTGTAGTAGTAGTAGTAGTAGTAGTAGTAGTAGTAGGGGTAGTAGAAGTAGGTTGGGTGTTGTGTGTAGATTGGGAGTGGTGTGTAGTGTTTTGTTTGTGGGTGTTTTGTTGGGTGAGTAGTGGTTGTGCTGGTGGTGTGTTGTAGTGTGTTTTTTTTTTGTGCAGTGTAAAGTGTTAGTGGTAAGTGTATGTTTTGTACAAGTGAAAGGTGTGGGAGAGAAAGGTATAAGATTGATAGGTTTTGTGTCTGTGTCTTTTCTTAGGTCTGTCTGTGAAAGTTGTCCTATGTCCTTTTCGTTCATTTATCTGATGTGACGTGATGTATGAAAGAAGAAGATGAGAAACAGAGAATCTCCTGTGTTCCCTCCCTTTTATCCCTTTATTTATTTTATTAGATTATTCGTTATTATCTCCGTTTATTTATTCTTTCTAGTGATATAAGTTAATTGTATTGAAGTAAATATAGTGATGTACTCTTGTTCTTGTGTAGTGGATTAACTCTTGTGTAGTTAGTAATATTTTGTAGTGGTGGTGCAGTAAAGAGACGTGTCCCCAAAAGTAGCAACCTACTCGTAAATACCCTGTCAGGTTCAGTTTCGTAAAGGTGCACCTTTTGGTAGACTGTCCAATTAATTGTATTAAGAGTGGTTGTCTGTAAAAAGGGGTATAGTGTAGTAAACAAATGTGGGCACCACAAATGAATAAAGTTAATAGTAAATAGTAATAAGTATCATCGAGTACTTAGGAAAAAAAGAAAGTTTTAGTTCCCATTTAGTATTTCCCCTCCGATCAACAAGAGAATGCATCGGGTGAGTTAAACTGTATTTGTTGTAGTAGTTTTGTTACCACTGTATTTTGTTTCATATTATATATATATATATATATATATATTATATATATACTATATATATATACTATATATATTTATATATATGATATATATATATATAATAACTATATATATATATAACTATATATATATATACAGTCGGGGTCAAAAGTGGGGGCCAGGCGGGCCATGGCCCCCCCCGAAATTTTCTAGGACACTAAAAAATTTTTAAGTATCATATCCGTTAATACTATAAAGTGCAGAAGTTTAAATTAATTTTTAATAATTCGTCAGCTGTTAGGAAACAATCTCGTCCAAGTCCAATTAGTTAAATAACTAAACCTGAAACCATCAGAGAAAATGAAACATTAGAATTTCCAGCTGATTTTTGGAGAATGTTTAAAGCGCATCTGAATTTGAATTGAGTATTTAAATGCGTGTAACCAAGAATTAACAAAAATTCCCAAAATTACAGACCCAGGCATTCGCTACTTCCGACCCACAGACTTATATATCGCACATCCATTTTTATACCATTTTTGGATGGTTTAATATCAGCATTAGGAGAGAGTTTTTTAACAATTTCCTTGCAATTTGTTCATTACCGAACCGGGTGTAAATGATGCCATATGAGAAAGATAAAAGATTGTTGTAATATTTTACAAGGAAAGAAGATTTAGTAAAAGCAGATGAAGATTTATTAAAAAAAGAATGGGATTTATGGAAGTTGAATTGGCACCACAGCACAGGTCGCCAAAAAAACAGCAATAGATGGACTAGTTTGTTGTTCGCAGTCACAATTTCCCAAATATTTACATCTTGTTGCCAATACTGGCAATTTTACCCGTGTTTAATGCTTCCGTAGAAAAGAAGATTTTCAACATAAAGACTTCTGAAACCTTACGTTGAGAAATACTGTTGAGACTGACAAGACTTATTTGGACTGCCCTCTCTAACATACATCGAAATATTGAAATAAAAATTGAAAATGTTATCTCGAACTTCCTCACTCTCATGTCAGGCGATTAAATATTTAACAATTTAGGTAAGATAGATTTTAGTAATTCATATTGAAACTCTTCCCATTTTTATTAGAATTTAAAGATTTGTCCTTCATATATATATATTTATATATATATATATAATATATATATTAACTACGTATAGATATATATATATAAATATATATATATATATATATATATATATATAATAGATATATATATATATATATATATATATATATATATATATATATATATATATATATACCGTAACACGGGGTTACTTGGATCATGAGGTAACTTGGAACACTTTTGACCAATGTACACATTTTGTTGATAACTCTTAAACTATTTGGAGTAGAAAGGTGGTTTTAGGCTCATTTTGTTCGTAAAATGATGCTCTTTTAGATGGTATATGAATGTAAAACACAAACCTTTACTATCCTGTTTTACATGCAAATGTGTAGTTTTTCATTTTTTCTATTTTTCACACCCCTGAAAAATATTACCCCGTTTTCGCGGTCAGAAATATCTGACCCCCCCCAAATTTTGCATGTAGGATAAGGGTCATATAAGGTATTTTTTTTCCATAATTGAAAAAAAAAAAAAATTTAACGGTTTTAATTTTTTTATAGTTTTTTTAACCGTGGGGCAATTTGGAACACATTCAGTGGGTAACTTGGAACACACCCACTGACTTTAAAATGCATTTTTCTACTAATTATTTTTCTTTTTGAGACTTATTTAATACATTTAACAAAACTTATCATATAAATTAAAAATAGAAAACGCCGCGTAGAAGGATAAAATTTGGAGATTGCATAGAGGAGAGAAGTAAGGAGGAGTCGGATTTGGAAGCTGCATCGGTGCGGCCATTGAGTTAGTAAATATTTGTAAATTAATACAATATTGGTGGTCCTTATATATGTTATCAAGCCCGTAGAACTTGAATATGAGGGTTATAAGTCCGTAAAGGGTGTCTGTGACCCCCCGAGGGGGTCCTCCGAAGAAAAAACACAGTGCACTTAGAATAGGAAAATTTTAGAGAGCTTCATATCCTCCTCAAATTTTGGTATACTCCTTTCCTTATGGTATTGTAACCGTTCGTCGGTAAACGGGGGGGAACAGCTCCTAAAAAATAGAAATGCTGTAGAAGGATGAAATTTGGAGAAGTACATAGAAGAAGGAGAAAGGGGCTGTAGTCAAAGGAGACGGAATGGCAACAGCAATAAAAATATTTAATTTATTTAATTTATTTAAAATTAAGCTAACTCTAGAAATTAGTTTTAAGATAAATTTAAGTACTTACTGTCAAGAATTTAGCTTGAAATGGCCTCCCTGGATGATTTGGAACACCCGTTCCAAGTTACCCATCATCAAGTTTCTACACCTTACCACACTTACGAGCCTCCTATGAAGATAAAAACAGCAGAATGGGCAAATAAATAGCAGGTAAATTTAGACCAATGATTAAGGCGTATTTTCATTTATTTACTAACCATTTTATATAATTGCATCATAAAAATATTTTGAATCTACAAAAAAATCGAAGTTAGCCCGTTTTACGGTATATATTATATATATATTATATATATATCATATATATATATATATATATTATATTATATATAAATATATATATATAGTATATAGACAATACGGATTGTCTTGTGTTCTGGCCCCCCCCTAAAATATCCTGGATACGCCACTGTTATACTATATAATATATATATTATATATATTTAATACTATTATATATATATATACCGTATATAATACTTATATAGTAGCTATATATATATATTATATAGTATATATATATGAAATATATATATATTATATATATATATATTATATATATATATATATATATAAATACAGGGTTCACACTAAATTTTGAATTTGAATTCCCTGGACTTTCCCTGACCAAATCCGCCAAATTTTCCCTGACCAGCGTGTCCGTTATTTTTTGGCTATAAAATATCTATTAATCATTATGCAGCCTATTGCAGCCTAGAATAACTACATTAAAATTATTGAAAATTTAACTTTAAAAACTGTTCATCATCTTGGATGAATTTAAAAAAATATTTTATTTTTTTTTAGTAATCAGGTCTATACAACTTCCCCATAGCCGTCCAATGCACTCCTTTTTATTTTTTCCAAAAGTAAAGTTTATTTATACAAAAAGAAATAAAATTAAAGCTGTGTACATGCGCTTACATCTATCCTGCACACGCAGGTGCGGTCAGCCGCAAAGTAGACATCAGCGGATAATCAAACGAAACTCCCACTGTGAGCGACACAAAACGTAGCTAAACTGAGAAGACTATAATATGTAGTATAGGCTATTTGCTCTCAGTCAGAACAATCATGAGAATTGGATGTTTGGGGTTTTGTTATAAGTGTACTCACTGCTTCTGTCAAAGCTTTAGAGTGAGATATGAACATCTTTCTCTTACTTCTTCAAGATTTATAAGATCTGTATGGCATAATATTCGTATTTATCTAAACCTTTTAGATATTTCTATTTTTCTTTATTGGAGTATATCTGTTTGACATACTGAGATGTTCTTTCATTAATCTACCTGTTTATGGCGCAGCTCTTATCAATAGAATTTCTACATATTTTTGTGAAGTGATTATAGGAAGCTTTTTTGTGAAATACGTTATTACAGGAATTAATTATTGAATTAGACAATTGATGCACTGTTTTCATTGAGAAATTATCAGACTTGTTACTTAGTACAAGATTCTATTTCACTAAAAATTGCTTAATTTAAGCAAAACCATCCTTCCAAACTGTGCATTTCCGATTCTATATAGTGCATAATAAAAATATTCGAAGTGACCTTATAATTTAATAAATTTGCTCTACAATTCACA
>JABUQX010071501.1:22500-29007 GCA_015478945.1 Trachelipus rathkii | reverse complement strand
TATATATAAAGCCAATAGATATCATACGTTGAGGCCCAGATAGGTCATCTCAACCCTATTCATATTATAATTATTACTATAAGGCAAATCATCAACAGAAGTCGTAGTAGAAATACTGTCGATAAGCGACTATCGCACAGCAAAAGCATGCAGACATCTCAGCATCCATTTAACAAAAATCTCAGCCAGCAGCAGCAATACTTTACTTGAGCGAGATTAGGTAGATTAGGATGAAAGACTATATTAATCCACTTCTGCCGACAGTAGCGCTTCAAGCGAGTATTTATCGGCTATACTAAGGCTTCGTTCGTGTGATGCTTCTCTCTGCGTGTTCCGATGACTGATCCCTCTTGGCAGCACTAAAAGAAGAGAGAAAGAGCTTCCACTCCTAGCAGAAGCTAAGGACCCCAGTTCCATATCCATAACTACGAGCAGAGTTATGCAGTTCGACGTAAAGAGTTGAGTGAAAAGAGACCGCTTTTACTCTGTTTTCGACACTGCTAAAGAAGCTGCTGAACCCATATTCTCCCGTAGTCTCAAACGCATTTCGGTATCAACCCTACTACACTCAACCTTTCCACTCCACTCTACTAACCCAGGAGAGGAGGAGAGCAGCAGCAGTCAGGGGGCTCGCGCCATCCTCTTCCACAGCGATATTTACCACGAAGGTTCAGGTGACATCATAACGCCGGACGAACGGTCTAATACTCTAGTGCGCGAGGTAGGGCCAATTTTCAAGTCTAGGGGAAAGGTTTTAAATTGCTGTATGCAATAGACTCGTTACTCGTAAAATGATTTATCTAAGGCGCCCCCGGACGCAATCCGCCCAATGAGATTAACCTCTCCCCGACCCAGTAAAAACAAACCAACAGACTCAACAAATTGAGAAAAAGCTTCTATTTTTCCGAGATTCAAAAAGGACCGAAAATCCGCCTTTTATTGGCCCATCTAGACGCTGAATCAGACGAGACTTAGCTGAAGCTATTCGACACCTCTCCGTTGAACATGTGTTTCTCTGCAGATTTTCCAGTTTTTCGACTTAAAAGGTCAGTCGGAAAACGAAGCTAAGGGGTAAGCAGAGTTCCAACTTCCTTCGAAGCAATATCCCACTCGTCGTTATCGTGATGTTATAAGCCAGGATGGAGTCGACGGACAACAGGTTACAAGTTAATCACGTGAGCAACACAACAAAGCATAGAAGCCACAAACAACCCGGACACCCACAGCGTCTGGGAGAGAAGAAAGGGAACCCAGCTACGCTCTCTCCCATCGTTCTTAAGATGGACTTGGAATACCCACTCTAGCTATGAGCAGCGAACTTAAAAAGAAGAGGGAAGAGACAAGCAGATGCTTTTTGGTCCAGCAGAAGCGGACCCCCAAGTTCCTATATCGCAAACCACGAGCAGTCAAGTTTATTTGCCAAGTTATTGTTCGGTAGAGGGGAGTGGAAGTACCGCTTTTTTCTCCGTTCGAGACACTGCTTCATTAATGAGCGTCGGTGCTAGGATCCGACACACTTCCTATCTCGCGTAAGTAGAGAGCTGCATCGAGATACTGAAACACTAGAATAACCAACTCAGCTACTACGCTAGAGAGTAGAAAGAGCAGGGGGGCCGCGACCATCCTGTTCCACGCGATCCAACGAGGTCACGAGACATCATTTCGTCCGGACGAACGAGTCTATGCGTTAGCGCGAGGGCCAATTTTTCATGTCAGGGAAAGGTTTTTCTCAAATGCATCGTTACTCGTAAAATGTTTCTAGGCGGCCGAGCAATCCGCCCTAATGAGATAACCTTCCCCCGACCAGAAAACGAACCACAGACTCAACAATTCGAGAAAAAGCTCTATTTTTCCGTAAAAAGGCGGAAAAATCCGCCTTTTTTGGCCTCTAACCGCGGAACGACGACTGCTGAGCTTCGACACCTCTCCGTGAATTTTTCTCTCGATTTCAGGTTTTCGACTAAGGTCACGGAAAACTGCTAGAGGGGTAAGCAGAATTCCACTTCCTCGCGATCCACCGTCGTCGTGAGTCTATATGCCAGGAGAGGGTGACGAGACAACAGACAGTCACGCACCAAGCTAGAAGCCCAAACCCGGACACCACGCGCTGGGAGAGAGAAGGGAACCCAACCTCGCTCTCTCCCCGTTCTTGACTGGACTTGGAAGTACCCTCTTGGCAGCAACTAAAGAAGAGGGAGAGACAGCAAAGCTTTTCAGCAGAAGCGGACCCCCAGTTCCATATCCAAACACGAGCAGAGTTATTGCCAGTTCGGTAGAGGGGAGTGGAAGACCGCTTTTTTGTCTCCGTTCGAACTGCTGAAGAGCGCTGCTGACTGACACCCTTCCCGTAGTAAACTGCCTCGAGTATAACCCCTACTACCACTCGCTACTACCCAGAGAGGAGGAGGAGGAGCAGGGGGGCCGCGCCATCCTTTCCACGCGACCACGAGGTTCATTGACATCATTCGCCGGGACGAACGGTCTATCCTCTTGCGCGGAGGGCCAATTTTCAAGTCGGGGGAAAGGTTTTTCTCAAATGCATCGTTACTCGTAAATGTTTCTAGGCGGCCGAGCAATCCGCCCTAATGAGATAACCTTCCCCCGACTAGAAAACAAACCACAGACTCAACAACTCGAGAAAAAGCTCTATTTTTCCGTAAAAAGGCGGAAAATCCGCCTTTTTTCGACCTCGAAGCAGGGAAAGCTCGAGCGCCACGGCTGCACCCTCTCCGGGACTCGACCCTTCGATTTGAGCTTTTCACTTTTGGTCCCGGAAGACCGCCACCTCGTTCTGGCAGTCTCTCCGTACCTCCGGCTTAGGACTCTTGTCGAGAGAGCTTTATCCCAGTGAGAGGGCAAAGGTAGGATATAATGCCTTCTCGCTCTCCTACTTTACGTAGGAGAGCTGCGACAACTGTGAGAAGACACTCGTGTCCCGCCCCAGCAGCCTGGCGGTCTCATCGAGCTTTGCCCAGCTGACACAGGCAGACGCGGTGGAGGTCCTCCCATCCCGCCTCAGTCCCCACGCTCTAGGCCCTGCGTACCACTCCTGAACGCAGAGAGAGACGTGACATTGACATTAACACGGGATGCTCGGAACCTCCGAGTGGTGACACCCGGGAGAAACTCATCTCCCGGATGCCTCACCATCATCTTCCCCGTTCCACCTCTCCGCATGCATCTATCTCGCGGAGAGTGGGAGGCAGGAGCGATGATGGGGCGTCTGCCTGCGAGTACGAAGCGTCATTGGCACCTTCCTTACCAGGGAAGACCTCTTCTTCTTCTCGCGAGGATGGCCAATCTTCAAGTCGGGGTAAAGGTTTGTCTCGGACTCGGCTCGCCTCGTAGATGTTTCTAGACGGCCCAGGCGCCGCCTTCCCGAGATAACCTCCACCCCGCCAGGAAGATCGTCCAAGAGCTCAACGGGTCGAGAAAAGGCTCTACTTTTCCGTAAAAAGGCGGAAAATCCGCCTTTTTTCGACCTCGAAGCAGGGAAAGCTCGAGCGCCACGGCTGCACCCTCTCCGGGACTCGACCCCTCGATTTGAGTTTTTCACTTTTGGTCCCGGAAGACCGCCACCTCGTTCTGGCAGTCTCTCCGTACCTCCGGCTTAATACTCTAGTCGAGAGAGCTTTATCCCAGTGAGAGGGCAAAGGGAGGACATAATAATGCCTTCTCGCTCTCCTACTTTACGTAGGAGAGCTGCGACAACTGTGAGAAGACACTCGTGTCCCGCCCCAGCAGCCAGGCGGTCTCATCGAGCTTTGCCCTGCTGACACAGGCAGACGCGGTGAAGTTCCTCCCATCCCGCCTCAGTCCCCACGCTCTAGGCCCTGCGTACCACTCCTGAACGCAGAGAGAGACGTGACATTGACATTAACACGGGATGCTCGGAACCTCCGAGTGGTGACACCCGGGAGAAACTCATCTCCCGGATGCCTCACCATCATCTTCCCCGTTCCACCTCTCCGCATGCATCTATCTCGCGGAGAGTGGGAAGCAGGAGCGATGATGGGGCTTCTGCCTGCGAGTACGAAGCGTCATTGGCACCTTCCTTACCAGGGAAGACCTCTTCTTCTTCTCGCGAGGATGGCCAATCTTCAAGTCGGGGTAAAGGTTTGTCTCGGACTCGGCTTGCCTCGTAGATGTTTCTAGACGGCCCAGGCGCCGCCTTCCCGAGATAACCTCCACCCCGCCAGGAAGATCGTTCAAGAGCTCAACGGGTCGAGAAAAGGCTCTACTTTTCCGTAAAAAGGCGGAAAATCCGCCTTTTTTCGACCTCGAAGCAGGGAAAGCTCGAGCGCCACGGCTGCACCCTCTCCGGGACTCGACCCCTCGATTTGAGTTTTTCACTTTTGGTCCCGGAAGACCCGCCACCTCGTTCTGGCAGTCTCTCCGTACCTCCGGCTTAATACTCTAGTCGAGAGAGCTTTATCCCAGTGAGAGGGCAAAGGGAGGACATAATAATGCCTTCTCGCTCTCCTACTTTACGTAGGAGAGCTGCGACAACTGTGAGAAGACACTCGTGTCCCGCCCCAGCAGCCAGGCGGTCTCATCGAGCTTTGCCCTGCTGACACAGGCAGACGCGGTGAAGATCCTCCCATCCCGCCTCAGTCCCCACGCTCTAGGCCCTGCGTACCACTCCTGAACGCAGAGAGAGACGTGACATTGACATTAACACGGGATGCTCGGAACCTCCGAGTGGTGACACCCGGGAGAAACTCATCTCCCGGATGCCTCACCATCATCTTCCCCGTTCCACCTCTCCGCATGCATCTATCTCGCGAAGAGTGGGAAGCAGGAGCGATGATGGGGCTTCTGCCTGCGAGTACGAAGCGTCATTGGCACCTTCCTTACCAGGGAAGACCTCTTCTTCTTCTCGCGAGGATGGCCAATCTTCAAGTCGGGGTAAAGGTTTGTCTCGGACTCGGCTCGCCTCGTAGATGTTTCTAGACGGCCCAGGCGCCGCCTTCCCGAGATAACCTCCACCCCGCCAGAAAGATCGTCCAAGAGCTCAACGGGTCGAAAAAAGGCTCTACTTTTCCGTAAAAAGGCGGAAAATCCGCCTTTTTTCGACCTCGAAGCAGGGAAAGCTCGACCGCCACGGCTGCACCCTCTCCGGGACTCGACCCCTCGATTTGAGTTTTTCACTTTTGGTCCCGGAAGACCACCACCTCGTTCTGGCAGTCTCTCCGTACCTCCGGCTTAGGACTCTAGTCGAGAGAGCTTTATCCCAGTGAGAGGGCAAGGGGAGGACATAATAATGCCTGTGAACTGCCTGGTTAGTCCCTGGAAGGATGTCACCAACAGCTCACAAGACACTACTCGTCCCGCCCCAGCCGGGCGTTCTCATCGAGCTTTGCCCTCCTGACACAGGCAGACGCGGTGAAGTTCCTCCCATCCCGCCTCAGTCCCCACGCTCTAGGCCCTGCGTACCACTCCTTTACGCAGAGAGAGACGTGACATTGACATTAACACGGGATGCTCGGAACCTCCGAGTGGTGACACCCGGGAGAAACTCATCTCCCGGATGCCTCATCATCATCTTCCCCGTTCCACCTCTCAGCATGCATCTATCTCGCGGAGAGTGGGAAGCAGGAGCGATGATGGGGCGTCTGCCTGCGAGTACGAAGCGTCATTGGCACCTTCCTTACCAGGGAAGACCTCTTCTTCTTCTCGCGAGGATGGCCAATCTTCAAGTCGGGGTAAAGGTTTGTCTCGGACTCGGCTCGCCTCGTAGATGTTTCTAGACGGCCCAGGCGCCGCCTTCCCGAGATAACCTCCACCCCGCCAGAAAGATCGTCCAAGAGCTCAACGGGTCGAGAAAAGGCTCTACTTTTCCGTAAAAAGGCGGAAAATCCGCCTTTTTTCGACCTCGAAGCAGGGAAAGCTCGACCGCCACGGCTGCACCCTCTCCGGGACTCGACCCTTCGATTTGAGTTTTTCACTTTTGGTCCCGGAAGACCGCCACCTCGTTCTGGCAGTCTCTCCGTACCTCCGGCTTAGGACTCTAGTCGAGAGAGCTTTATCCCAGTGAGAGGGCAAAGGTAGGACATAATGCCTTCTCGCTCTCCTACTTTACGTAGGAGAGCTGCGACAACTGTGAGAAGACACTCGTGTCCCGCCCCTGCCTGGCGGTCTCATCGAGCTTTGCCCTGCTGACACAGGCAGACGCGGTGGAGGTCCTCCCATCCCGCCTCAGTCCCCACGCTCTAGGCCCTGCGTACCACTCCTGAACGCAGAGAGAGACGTGACATTGACATTAACACGGGATGCTCGGAACCTCCGAGTGGTGACACCCGGGAGAAACTCATCTCCCGGTTGCCTCAACATCGTCTTCCCTGTTCCACCCCTCCTCGTGCTACTACTATCGGGGAGAGTGAGGAACGACGGGTTCCGATGATTGGTGTCTGCCTGAGAGAAGCGTCATTGGCACCTTCCTCCAGGGAGGAAGTCCTCTACTTCTCGAGAGGATGGCCAATCTTCAAGTCGGGGTAAAGGTTTGTC
>JABUQX010071501.1:0-15000 GCA_015478945.1 Trachelipus rathkii | reverse complement strand
ATTATATTCTGCTCTATTATACTTTTTATGTATTCTATTCTAATCATATCTTTCCATTATATTCTATTCTATGGAGTGTAAATTATTATATTATCTCATATCATATTATCTAATCTATCTAACTAATCTTTATATTAATTACTAATATCTATTAAATTCTCATCTATCATTATATCTTAAAATAATCTAATATTTACGTCTATCTGTATTAATGTCTGTGATCTGTTGTACTGTCTGTCTGTATCTTAGTTTGTATACTGTACTTAGTCTATAGTTCTGATTCTGAGTTTGATATATATAATTATATCTTGTCTGTCTTGATCTGTCTGTCTGACTGTCTCTGATCTGGTCTGTCTGTCTTGCACTGTGATCTGGAGTTCTAGTTCTAGGTCTGTATCTGTGGTCGTCTCTAGTCTATGTCTAGTCTTACAACTAAATGAACTTTAAATTACTTGTTTGTCTTTTATTTTATTTGTTTAAAGAATATTTCTTGTTATTGTGTATTTCTTATTTCTTTCATATATAATATATATATTATTATATATTAAAATACTTTAATTAATAATAGAGAATAATAATATAATCAATTGGCCTATATGAAAGAAATTATTCTTCCTTGCTCTTTCATAGCAAAATATAATGTAATATTTAGATCAACTCATTATACCAATATATCCATTTATATTTGTAGTGTAATGATTGAAATGAATGCTCATAACTTAAAGATATTAATATCTATCAGTATGCTTAGTTAGTCTTTAGCTTAACCATGTAAATATTGATAATAATAACAATCCTCAAATAATTCGACTACTTTTGAGATAGTGGATGAATTTATGTTACAAAATTACTCCTGATATTATAAATTTATATATATTTAAACATATATAGATATTAGCTGAAATCCTAACTATTGCTATAGATATAAAATATTATGAAATATTATCTATATATGGTATCTTAACGAATATTTACATTACTACTAGCTGTGGTATGAAAATTCTATTTAACATCAATGGTAATAATCGTATAATTGCCCCTTCTAATTATATCTTTATCATTATACATATATAAATATGCTAACGAGGCTAATATAAATTCAAGCAGAATATTTAATATTTTGGTAATATTTGTAGCTTGTGAAAGCTAAAAATATTCTTGCTATAACTTCCATTAAATTCTTGAATAATCTTTATTCAAAAACAAGCCGCCTAGCATTTTACATAATTTTATGAGTAAGAGCCAATGTATGCTGTTCAACTAATGAATGGTAGACTCACTAGTATAGTTGTACTCTTTTCAATGCCTTACATTCTTATCTGACTTTTTTATCATTATTACTAACTAGAGTGAGAATTAGATATAATAAAACTTGGAGAGTTGACATAATTATTATTATTCACATCATAACCACATACGTTAAAAATAAGAGAAGAAATGAAGACGACTTTAAGCAATAATGCAAAATGGGTCTTACTATAAGAATAGAATTTATAAATGATAAATTCTTAAATGTTCTCAGCCCACTGCAAATTTCAAAATTCTTTTAGCAATGGTAACGACTTTTTTCTCCCTCTTATAACCTCCATGTTTTTCGTGAAACTGTACACAAGTATTTTTTGAAAACCTTTAACTTTTCACCAATTACAACGGGGCCAGCTTCGGAGGCCAGCACTCCTCAAAACACGGGGTGGAATGCCATCCGGCCACTAGCCTTTCCTGACACTCCATAGATCTCAGAATACTCATACACCCGATCATCCGCGTAAGTCACAGCGGGAAGTAGGCATAGGAAACCTGAGAGGAGAAGAAGTAGGAGGAGGAATTGGCCGGACAATCGTCCAGGGTAGAATAGATGAAAAAAGGAGGCGAGAGATTAGCCTTTTTCAGTAGGAGAGTTAGCTACAGAACCTTCAGAGCGAATAAGTGGAGGAAAGGCTGATTTACAGATAGTTATTAGAGATGTTTTTGGCAGAGGCCAGAAATTTTTATCAGTAGGAGAACCAGTTAACACACCTTTCTTTTAGTTAAAGTGCGCTTAGCCTGTCCGAATAATAGCTCTGCAAGGACGATTCCACGGCCGATGGAAATTATAAGGAGTGATAGGGAGAACGGAGAGTTTCTTCCATGCCCGATAGGCAATGGTCCTCTCTCCTCGAATGGACAAAACATTCTCCATCGAACCATTGATTTTGTGGAGAAAAAGATTTAGTTGAAGAAGGAATGAACCCGCTCATACCATCGATGATTACAGGCCATACCTTTTCAGCGGTGACCGAGAGTGTACCTCACAAAAGTCAAGCAAGATTCAGCATCCAAGCATAGTTTCGCAAAGCACGAGGCAACGCCCGGCCAATTAGCGCGCGATAAAGTGCTAGAAAGGACGTGGGCATGGTGGAGCCTGCTGGAGAAAAAAGTTTTAAAATTATACTTAAGAGCTACAAGATTATGATCAGAGTTACCCGATAAGAGGGGAAATGGTGTATTTATATCGAGAGGGAGTAGTGGTGAAGACATAAATCAAGCGTGTTCCAGAATTGGTTAGGACGATCTGGTGTGTGTGTAGGTTCTTATATTAAACAGATGTACGTTGAAATCACCGTAAATAGATTGATCTTCAGCATTTGGATGGGAACGAAAGTAACAGTACCTCATGAGAAGTAGTAAGATATTCAAAAGGAGGTGAAATCTGTTCCGTTTAGGGAGGCAGTAGCAGAAACACAAGATATGGTAGTAGTAGGGAGAAAGATTTTAAGCCAACAGAACATTCGACATGTAGGATGATTCAAGATTTCTCAAGACGTGTTCAGGAGTGTTTAATGTTTATCATAGGCACGACCTCAACCATTAGGTCCTGAAGTTTTAGTAGAAAGAGGTTATAGCTGAGAATAATTAAGTTTATTGAAAAAGAATCCTGGCTAGCTGGGTCTCAGACAGTAATAAAATATTAGGTAGAGAGTTAGCGAAGTGAATATATATTAGTATAATATATATAAATATATATATAGTATTATATATATTATATAATATAATAAGTACTATAATATTATAAGTGATACTCATATATTATATATATATATACTTATATATATATAATATATTATGATATATATTATATATAATATACTATATATAATATATCTTATATTATATATAAATAATATATTATATACTATATATATAATATAATATATATATATATATACTATACTTATATACTATATAGATATATATATAGGTATAGAATATATATGATATAATATGGATGAGATATCTATTATATATATATATATTATATTATAATATCATATATATATATTATAATATATATATATATATAATTATATATATAATATATTATATATCATATATATGGTCGTCCAAAGGCACAACACAGCCACTTTATTTTTTTGCTTGAAAGTAACTCCTAAGCAGACAATACGGAACACTTAGAGCACTAGAAACATGACATTCTAAAAGCTCTGTGAGAACGATTTTTAGAGGGAAAATGGAAGTATAGATGCAGATTCCCAATTGAAAAGGTGAAAAGCCGTATGTATGCACTGAGTACTTTAACTCACTCTGAAACCATTTCTGCCGGAAATAGTTTTTAGAGGTGCTACCAGGATCAAAGAATTTTCGAGCACGCAAAAGGAAGAAATGCTGCAAACAACTGACAGGGCAGAATGGTCCTAATCCCTCTTGGGGGTAGACAAGTATAGATCACTATATATATACTACTATATAATATATATATAGTATATACTATATATATGATAATATAATATATATTATATATACCCTAGTATATTATATGATACTATATATATACGTATATAATATATTAAATATATATATATATATATATATATTTATATATAGCGTAGTTATAGTATAGATATTTATATTATATATATTAATATATAATTATTATGTATAGCTAGCGATACAGCATGTATAGTATATATACTATATATACTATACTATATATATTTATATACATATATATATAATATATATACTAATATCTAATAATCTAATATATATTATATAATAGATATATATATATATATAATAAAGTTAATATATAGTACTATATATATATATATATAACAGTATATATATATATAATACTTATAATATAATATGATACATATATATATATTCACGTTATTATATATATATATATATATTAATATATTATATATAATATATATATATATACATAATGTATATACATATAATATATATATATAGTATATTATATATATAATATATAATATATATATATATCATATATAATATATATATATATTAACTAATCTATATATTATATTATCATATATAATTATATATACTATACTACTATACTAATATATACCAGTATAATAAATATGCGTATGCTTTCATAATATATATAGTATAAGGATATAATACTATATACTATTATATATATATAATATATAAAATATATATATATATTATATTACTATATATATCATATACGTATAATATTATATATACTAAGTTGATGGGGTGTAGGGATAGTGGATTTTTCACTTTACGCGCGCGTATGCGGATCGAGATGCGGATGCGGATTGGCGTGATAGGTTAAATCACTAATCCCGCGGATTGCGGTATGCGATAGCGGATAGGCTTATAGGTTTTACGAGTTTTTAGCCCAGGGTGATCTGTCACACACACACACATATTATATTATTATATAGTATTATTATAATAGTATAATAATATATATATATAAAATTATATATAATATATAGCTATAATATAATATAATAATTATACTATATATATATACAATATTAACCTACCTTAATATAACCAGTACTCACAGTATAAGTAACCCTTTTCCCGTGGTTTACCAGAGTGCAGGACAGCTTGGCACCACCACATCTTTTGGCACACGCACACAACACTTTCCCAGAGCCACCACCTATTTGGAAAATGTTTATATATTAATGCTTGAAAGATAATTCCCAATTATGGTTCAAAAACGAAAGCTTCTGAAGCCCTTTCATGGGAGAGTTTGCTTATCTTTCGTCGTAAATGAGATCTGCTACCACTGAATAGACGCTCACTAAGCTACACTTGTTGACAAAGGGCAATGCTAAGAATTTTTCCTGACGCCTTCGCAATGATTGTAGAAAACTTTTTACAAATTATCATTCCACAAGACCGTGGATCTTATCTGATTCCAAGCTTTTTCTCTTTTGATATTCTTCAGTCAATGATAGTGAGAGTCTTGACTCACCTCTGAACAAGACTCTCAATCGCTGCTAGAAGAATAGCGTTCATGGATTAAGCAATGATCGCAACAGATGGTAATTGCGCTGCCTGTTTTGTGTGATTCTTTCTTTTATAGCTGGTATATCTTCTTGCCTTTGTCAGCATTTCCATCGCATAGGCTCCTAAATTAATTTTTAACCCGCTCAGTAAACACGTGTTCAAAGAAATATGTTTTGTATCTAGGAATTTAGAAAAGTTGCTATTGTCATGCGCCATCATTTTGCAGTTGAAAATCTATTATCTATCTCCAGCATGAGTGTCTCTGTCATCCTTGAAAGTCCCTTGCTTTATATATATATATATATATATATATAATATATATATATATATATATATATATAATATTATATATATATATATATATATATTTATATATATAATATATATATTATATATATATATATATGTATATTATTATAGTATATTATATATATATATATATATTATATATAGTATAATATATATATATATACTATTAATAATATTTACCTATACTAAATACTATATACACTATACGGGTATTATATATATATATATAATTAATAATATAATATTATATATATAATATATATATCACCTATATATATATATTTAAGGTAGTGCCACAACGTTTCTCATAATTCATAGATGAAAATCCGCTTTCCGCAAAAATGGGTCATTGGCACCATATATGTGTTAGCAATGTACTCGGATGCGGATGCAGATCGACGGTTGTTCAGATACAGATGCGGATGCGGATGCGGATGCGTATCTCTACTAGGATGTGGATTTCAACCTAAAAGGTCTAATATATGTATATAGTATACAGATGTAGAATTTGGTGATACTATAATATAATATATATATATATTATATAAATATATTATATGGTTTGCGTATGCGGATATACATTTATGTATGTATATAGTATAATATATAGTATAATAATATTATTATTATATATTATAAATATAAAATATATATTGTATATATAATATATATATATTGTAAAAAGTTATTCTAGATTATTAGCATGTTATTTTGTATTTATATAAACTAATATATATATCAGAGGTGATCTGCACTCCTAGCGTATTGGTGCGCATAGGTCTTTCCATTAATCGCGCGGCTTCTGATATTTCTAATTTTCCTCATGTTTAACGATCATATATTTTGATATATTTCTAGGCAAGTTGGTGAGGTTAATCAGAAAACTGAGAGACATAATATAAAAGATCTCAAAATTAAAACGAAAAAGGGAAGAATAGCCCCTATTAAGATAACGTTTTTTTTTAACACATTAAAAATAGGACTAATCCGTGCCCAAGAGCAATTGGCGGATATCGTATCTGTGAATTTTTAGAGTATAAAATTTATAATTTTAAAAACTATACATAAAAATAATATTTTATAAAACATATATTTAATTAAACAAATAAAATAATAAAAAATATTACAAAATACTTTTAAAACAGAATCAGAAAAAGGATAACTTGAATAATTATTTAGAAGTAACTCGTAAAATGACAAATAGAAAACGTTTTAATTTTAAAATAAAGAAATGTTTTAAAACATCAGCTAGCTCAACTATTTAATTAATAATTATATAATATAATATATATATATTATATATATAATATATATATATAATATATATATATATATATATATTATATATAACTATATATAATATAATATATAATATATATATAGTGAGAGAGAGAGAGAGAGAGTAGCACGATAGTAAAAAGTTCTAGAGTCGCAACACTGTATATATAATATATATATAATATATATTATATTATATATATATATATAATATATATTTATATATATATGAATATTTATATTATATATATATAATATATATATATATATATATATTATATTATATATATATATATATATATATTAATAAATATATACTATATATAAATTATACTATATATATATATATGTATATAATTAATATATATATATATATATATAATTATAGTAGGAATACTATATTACCATTATTATATAGTATTATATATATATTAAGAAAATAATAATGAATATATATATATAATAATATAATATATATATATTATAGTTATATTATTATAAAATATATATATAGTAATAAATAATATAATACTAACTACTAATAAATATATGCTTTTAATAATAATTATATATATATATTATATTATATATAAGTATATATATAAATAATAAATATATATAACATAACTATATATATATATATATATATAATATATATATATATAATTATAAATATACTATATAATTATATTATATTATATATATTTATTAATATAATATATATATATATATATCCTATATATATTATATATATATAATATATATTTATATATATATATAGTATATATTATATATTTATATATATATTATATATATATTATATATATAATAATATTTATATATATATATTATAATGGGTATATAATATATATAATTATTATATATATATATAATATATATATATATATATATATATCTATACAACAATATATACTATATAAAATATATATATACTATATATCAAATATATATATATATATAATATATCTACTATTATATATAATATATATATATATACTATATATATATATATATAATATAACATATATATACTATATTTATATATATATATATATACTATAATATATAATAATATATATATATATCTTTATATAATATATATATATATATAATAATAATACTATATATATATTTATATATAAATATATATAAATATAATAATATTTATATATATAAACATATAAATATATATAAATAATATAATAAAATAATATATTAATATATAGGTTATATATATATATATATATATTATATATATATATACATATATAATATATATATATAAATATATATATATTAATAATATATTATAATGGTATAATATAGTATATAATTATAATTAATTATAATAATAAATATAATATAAATATAATATATTAATATATATATATATAATAAATATATATATATATAACATTTGAACACCTATATATATATATGATAGTAATACAAATAATATTATATATACACATATATATATCCTGTATAATATATTAATATATAATAATAATATAATATTATATATATATATATATAATAAATAATACCTATATATATTATATAAAATAAATATATATTTATATATATTATAATATATATATTTATATATACAAGTACTTAAAAGGGTTAATATATATAATATATAACTTAATATAATATACCTATACATCACCACTATATATATATATTTATATATATACTATATATCATGCTATCATCCCTGTAATAAGTTATAATAATAATACCAAAATATATATATATATAATATATGATATCTTATTACTATACTATCGGTAACTCATTATAGTATGCAGTGAGTAATATATAACTATATAATATATTATATATAATATATCAGTATACTATATATTCTAATATAACTATATAATATAATGGTGAATATATTCTCTAAAGAAGAAATATCATTATTATATATAATAATATCATTTATTACTACTATAGTATTTATATTTTATAATATACTATATATATATAATATATATATATATATATATTAATATTATATATACTATATAATCTATAATCTACTATAATTATATAATATATATATATATATATAATATATATAACGTATATATATAATGTATTATATATTAATATATTAATACATTAATATAATTAACCTTACAGTAAATAGTAGATATTTTATTTATTTATATATTATTATATATACTATATATAATACCAATATAATATATATATTTATATATTGGCTATACTCATGAATACAATATATATCATAATATACTATATATATTTACTTATTATATAAAAGGTAATATATAATCATTTATATAATTATTATATACGATATAATTTTAATAATATATAATAGTATATATATAATATATATACTATATAATAAATATAAATAATAATATATATATATATATATATATTATTATAAATAATATATATTAATAAATTATAATTATAATATATTAATATATATTTAATAGATATATTTATATGATTATAATATAATATTATCTTTATATTTATATATATAATATTAATATATATATATATATAATAATATTAATATATATATATATATATATTATATATATTAATATATATATAATATATATATTATATATATATATATTATATATTATAATTGATATTATAATTATAGACCCCCGGTGATTTATATATATATAATATAATATTAATAATATATATATATGATAAATCCGGATATTATAATAGGGAAAGATATATACTACTATATATATATGTAAAGATTAATATACTAATATATTATATATATATATATATTATTCTATTAATTATATTATATATATTAATTTTAAAAAAAAATTTAAAATTTAAATAAAAAAAAATATTTATAATATATAAGAGAATAATAATTATAATTTTATATCTATATATATATTTTATATATATATATATATATATATATATATATACTATTATATATTATATAATATATATATTAATATTTATAATATAAATATATTATTTAATAATATATATATATTTAATATATATATATTATATATTATAATATTATATATATATATATAATATTATATATATATATAATATTATATTATAATATATTATATACTAATATATAAATATTTAATATAATATATAGATATATAATAATTATATAATATATATATATCATATAATTATATATATATACTAATAATATAAATATATATTATATATATCAATTATAATTAAATCTATATATAATATATATATACTATATTATATATAATATATATATATTAGTATACTATTAATATAATTATATATAATATATATATTATATATATTTATATATTATATATATATATATTTATATTATAACCTAAATTATAATTTAGTAGTAGAGATACTAATGTGCATACTACAATATAATTTATAAATAGTATTATCAGTAGTATAGTATTTATATCCCTACAATATATATATATAGAGAGAGAGAGATAATATATATATCAACTAATACTACTCAATATATATATATTTATATGGTATATATATATAACTATCTATTTATATATATATAACTAATATATAATATATATATATTATAGGAGTATATAATATTATATATATATCCCTATTATTAATATGCTCATTTTCTTTTATATATATACACTATTGAGCATAATATATAATATTTAATATTATAAGCTATATATATATATATAATATATATATATAATTATATATAAAATATAATTATCCCGGTAATATCTACTATATCCTCTAATCATAATTGTAATAATAAAAAGTATATATATAATTATTATTATAACAATAATATTTATAGTATATTTATATTATATAATATGTAAAATATCATAATATATATATAATACTTATATATATATATATATATATTATTATACCAAAATACTATGGACACTCAATAAATTGGGTAGTATTAATTATATTTCCCAAGATATATATATATTATATCTATTATAAGTAAAATATATCATATATTATATAATAAATATATCTATATATATATATATAATATATAATTATTTATAGCCAGTAGTTATGGTAGATACTAGTATATATAATATATCTATATATATATATATATATTATATATATAATATTCCATTTATACTACCACTGAATTACCATATATATATTAGATATATATACTATAAATATATATAATATAAATAAAATCCTACTACTCACTATAATATATATAGAATGTATACTTATTATATTACTTATTATTATATACTATATAAACTATATATATATCTATATATAATAATATATATATAGTATTTAATATACTTTTATATATAATACTATATATATATATTATATATATATTAATATATAATATAATATATATATTATATATAAATAATATAAATTAATATATACTATACGCTATATACCTACCTAATATAGCTATAATACATATATAATATATTATATATATATAAAATATTAATATTAATTATATTATATTTATATATATATATTATATATATACTAATATATATATGTATATATTAATCTATCAATATAATATCTATATCTATACTATATATGTATAGAGATATATATATATAGTATATAACTATATATATAATATATTATATATAATAGTATATATATCTATATATATATGTAATATTATATATTAATTATATAAGAGAGAGAGGAGATAGTATACCTACTATATATATACTATATATATACCCTATACATAGTATTTAATAGGTATAGTGAGTAATCACAATTATAAGAACTTATATAGTATATTAATTATAATAGTGAACTATAATAATATAAATATATATAAACTAATTCTTATATATATTTATATCACATATAATATACTATATATTATATATAATATATATATAAGTAGTAGGTCATACATATTAAATTATATTATCTATATAATATAATAATATAATCTAAGATTTATTATATCTTTATGTAATATATATATATATATTATATATATATACTTATATAAATATATTATAATTATAAATATTATATATAAAAATAATTTATATAAATATATAGTACAATATATATATATACTATACTATATATTCATTATATAATATATATAATTATATTATATATATAATATATACTACTATAAGTTAATATATATATACTTATAATATATTAATATATATAATATTATATATATTTATTATATATATATATATATATATATAAATATAAATATATATTATTAAATACTATATATATAGTATATTATTAACTATATATATACTAATATACCTTATATCATATATATATATATATAATTATAATCTCTATATATATATATATAATAAATATATAATATTATATATATTATATTAATATACAAGTTATTATTTATTAAATAAGTTATATATTTATATACTTCTATATTTTATATAGTTATACTTTATTTTTTTATATATATCAACATATTATAATATAATATATATATACTATATACTATATCTATCTTATATCATATATATAACCTTATCTATAAGGTACGATATTATAGTAATTATAGATCTCATATATAATATAATTTATTTATATATATATATATAATTATATATAATATTATATATTAATAAAATATTTATTATGTATATATATCTATTATTAGGTGATATGGATATCAATGTAGTGTATATATATTAAGTATATGATTATATATATATAAATAATATATATATAATCAACATACTATAAATATATATTATTTAAATACTATATATATATTATATATATATATAATATAGTTATATATAACTAATATATGTGAGTATTAATTATATTACTAGTATATATATTATATTATATTACTTATTTATATATATCTACTTAAATAACTAACTATTTATACTAATAATATAAGTATATATAATATTTATATATATACATGTATAAATTTTTTTCCTTCCAAACTATATGCTCTATATCATTATATTTATTATTTATATATACTCCTTTTTTATATATACTATAATATACAATAATAATAAGCATATATAACGTATACTAGGAGCATAATATTGCTAACTAGTAGGATGAAGTCCGGTGAAGAGTATTTATCACATAGAAGTGCGCGATATATATTATGGAGAGGGTATGAGATACATAGTATTAGATAGGGATTAATATATAGTAGTATAGGCCATATTGAGGTCTTTTTTTCAAAACATGAGTTAATTATTTATATTTCTGTATGATGGGACTATTAATGGCTGGAGTCACGTTATAAACAAAGTTCTCAGGTTGGTTGTATACTATATATATATTATATATATTATATATATATATGCTTCTATACTATCCTAATTAAGTAAATTTTGGATATAGAAATTTTTTAAAATATTTTAATAATATCTGAATAGCTTTAAAGAATTAAAAAAATATATATATACTATACCACTAATCTGTGACTATCAACTTTACTATACTATACTATACCCATGTTATATATATCTTTCTATCCTATATATATATATATATATTATACTTAGTACTCATATTATGACTACTATATATATTATATACAGCTGAACTATAATATATATTTTATATATATATATATATATTATATATAGTTATATATTTATAATACATATATAATATATATATATATATATATATTATATATATACTATATATATATAATATATATAATATATATATATATATATACTATATATATATATATATTTATATATATACTATATTATATAAGAGTGTTGGATCACGTTGTATGAGAAGGGAGGCATAGTTACTTATATAGTAGGTATAGGTATTGGCTGTACTGCTAGAGGTGTGTCCGATCGTCAGATGAGAGCGGGACCTCAGGAACGCACCGTGCGGAGATAGGACTGAGTATTTACTACGGCTATACATGAGCTATCTTACGAGTACAGAGGTGCGTACTTATCGATGTACTGCGTGAGATAGTCATATGGCAACTAGGGAGAGTTAACCAGTAGAGTATAAAATGGGTGAAGCTGAAGATTTAATAAAAGCACATCAGACCTTATCATTTAGAACCACAGTCCACTAACTTCCCTAGAATATATTATATACTAATATATATATACTGATATATATCTACTTACTGCGTCTATGTCATGGGCTATATAGGTAGAATTAAATTTGAATTAAATTCTAAATTTATTTAATAGTATAACATATATTATATAGTTATGTTAAACGAGATATATTATATATTATATACCTATACTACCTCAGGATATATAATGCGGTATATATATAATATCAAGATCAACGTGATGTATGAGTAGTATTTAATATAAATATAATATAAATATTTATATATAGTATATGCATAATGGCATATAATAATATATTATATAGATATATATATATTATTAGGTATTAACATATATATTATTATATATACTATATAGTTAATATTAGTGCGGCGGTAGGGCTATATATATGCTATTTGATATTTTTATTAATTCTATAATAAAGGTAGTTTGAGATAGAGGATATATATATATAGGGGTAATTAATATGTAAACATGCATTTTTAAGTTACCATTACGGGCCATGGATGTCGGAAAATAATAGGCTTTCCACATATAAGTATATGAACATGTTCTATAAGGATGTGTACTAATATTATTATATATATATTTATTATATTTAGTAGTATTATAGGCAACTATATATATATTATAATTATATTATATATAACAATACATAATATATATATAAATATGATATTTATGTATATATATATATATTATATATATATATTATATAATATAATATATATAATATATACTAATATATATATATATATATATATATACTATATATATTATATATATATATATATTCTATATATACTATAATATATATTAATATATATATATATTAAACATTTATATTATATATTAATTATTATATATATATATGCCATACACTTATATTAATATATATATATATATATATCTATATATATATACGTATATATTATACTTAATACTATATATATATATTTACTATATTATATATATATAA
>JABUQX010071500.1:37500-42500 GCA_015478945.1 Trachelipus rathkii | reverse complement strand
GTGTTTATGTTTATATAGGCACAGACTCCACCATTTAGTTCGGAAATTATAGAAAAAAGTTATAGTTAGAGATATTTAGTTTATTTGAAAAATGAATCCCTGGAAAATATATAATATATATATATATATATTATATATATAAATATATAAAAATATTATATATATATATATATATATATATATATATATATATATATATATATATATATATATATATATATATATATATATATATATATATATAATTTATTATATATATAGATATTATATATAAAAATATAATAAAATATTAAATATAAGATATATATATAAATGTGTACACAATGTTATTATTTATATATATCTTTTTTATATATAATATATAATATATTATATATATATTATATATATATATATTATTATATAATATATATATAATATATATTATATATATATAGCCTTAGGACACTTGTTATGTTTTTAAAGACTCCGTCAGTTTTGATTTTTTTTTTGTTTTTTTTTCATATATTTCTAGTATATGATCCTAACAGTCAATTTAAGGGGTGACGGGCATGATTCAAAAATATATAGGACCAGTTACGTTTTACGACTCTCAGTTTTTTAAATTTTTTTTTTTTTTTTTAACTAAAGGAATACCCAAGGGTAAACCGCAAAGATGGCAGGAGTCGGGGTCTCTCGGCCTTCCGGGGGAACGACAGGGTAGGACTATTTCCCCCCCCTCCGGGGAGGGGCTCCGGAACCCCCCCACTTGCGTATTTTGGGTGCGCGGGGGTTCTCCGCCCCTCCCCTACGGGTTTGGAAAACGTCCCCCCCTCTGTCCCCCGTCGGCTCGAGCCCCCATTTTTTTTTTTTTTTTTTTTTTTATTTTTTAAAAAAAATTTTTTTTTTTTTTTTACATTTTTGTAATAAGCTTTATACACTGATTCCAAATATGTAATTGTTTTTTCTGTAAGTGTCGTACTTTTCGAGATATTTCATTTATGAAAAAATATTTTTTTTTTTTTTTTTTGTTTTTTACATTTTTGTAATAAGCTTTACACGCTGATTTCAAATATGTAATTGGGTTTTCTGTAAGTTCTACTTTTCGAGGATATTCCATTTATTTATCATTTTCGTTTTCATTCATGGTATTGGTAAATAAATTATTTAAAATATTTCGAACTTTTTAATCATGTCCATCACCACTGAAATTCATTGTTAGTATCATATACTAGCAATATGTTAAAAAAAAAAAACAAAAAAAAAATCAAAACTGACGGAGTCTTAAAACATAAAAGGGTAGGCCTATATATATATATATATATATATATATATATATATATATATATATATATATATATATATATATATATATTTTTTATCGGACATATACAAATTATATATAATATATATATTATATACTATATATATATATATATATATATATGTGTATATATAGTATAATATATATATATAAAGATTATATAGAATATTAATATAAATATATATATATATATATATATATATATATATATATATATATATATATATATATAAATATACTCTATATTTTAGTGGGCAAAGGCTAGACAAAGACTTACCAAATTCCGCCGGAGTTTTAAAAAAATTGGAAACCAGGGCCAGATTAAAGCCTGACATGCTCCGATACCTGACACTTGAAATTGTGCAAATCTAAGAAAGTTTGAAAAATAGAAAAAGAGAGTGTGTTCCAGACTTTACCAATGGAGTGAATGTTAGATTGAGCATAGCAGTTAAGTCTGCGGTCAAAGAGTTGGATGAAGTGTTGATAACACTATCTTTAACACAAGTCGCTGGAGCGCTCCTTAAAGAAGGAGGTGTAAGATTGGGAAATTCCGAAGAGCAATGTAAATTGTAATAATAATAGTTAGAAGGGAGAGTGATGCAAACAGTTGGACAGCTATGAAAGATTGGAGTAGGTTAGAGAGAGTGTAGGAGTGTTAGTTAACAAGACGACAAGCTCTAGACTAGGCACTAGGTACTAAAGGTACAGGCTCTAGACTATCTTTAATAAACTATAATTAACTATCTTTAATAAAGGAAACTGATGCAACAATTCGACAGCTTGAAAGATTGAAGTAACTTAGAGAGAGTGTAGGAGTGTTAACAAGACGACAAAACCCTTAGGACTAGGTACTAGTAATAGGTACTAAAAGGTACCTAGCCCAAGACTAAGAGATGCAATATGTGTGGTTGGGAAACTACCCAAAATATGTGATTCATACTCCATCCAAGGGTGAACAACGCTCCTATCAGATGTTAGTGCAACTGGGGTGGTGAAAAGAAAAGTTCAGAAAGCGCCATAAGAACACTTCAACTTGCTAGAGGGGTGTTAGAAGAATATAATTGTGATTCTTTCTAAGAAAGATCAACTGGAAAAAGAATATCAAAATATTAAGTTTCTTTAAAAAAAAGATCAAAAATATTAAGTGTTCTTAAAAAAAAATATCAAGAATATTAAGTGTTCTTAAAAAAAATATCAAGAATATTAAGTGTTCTTAAAAAAATATCAAGAATATTAAGTGTTCTTAAAAAAATATCAAAGAATATTAATATTCTTAAAAAAATATCAAAATATTAAGGTTTCTTAAAACAAAAAATATCAAGAATATAAGTTGTTCTTTAAAAAAAATATGACAGAAAAGTAAGTGTCTTAAAGAAATTATCAAAAATATTAAGATGCTTCTTAAAAAAAATATCAAGAATAATTAAGTGTTCTTAAAAAAATATCAAGAATATTAAGATGTTCTTAAAAAAAATATCAAGAATATTAAGTGTTCTTAAAAAAAATATCAAGAATATTAAAGTGTTCTTAAAAAAATATCAAGAATATTAAGTGTTCTTAAAAAAATATCAAGAGAAGAAAATATCAAGAGAAGAAAATATCAAGATTATTAAAAGTTCTAAAGAAAAAATCAAGAATAATAAGTGTTCTTAAAAAAAATATCAAGAATTAAATGTTCTAAAAATAATCAAGGGGAAAATATTTAAAATATTTAGTGTTCTTAAAAAAATATCAAGAATATTACGTGTTCTTAAAAAAAATATCAAGAATATTAAGTGTTCTTAAGTGTTCTTTAAGAAAGTTAGTGTTGATTTTTCAAAGAAGATATTATTATAGTTGCTTGGAAGATAGATGACTCAACTGAGTTATTGTGGTATTGAAAACAACCATGCTTTCTTTAACACAACTGTAGGTGAGAGAAAGGTCAGAAGTCTGTTGTTTCAAGGCTAGCCTCCAAGCATCATTTATTTGTTGTTACATGGGTCGTCTTTCTAATTGGAAGAAACAATGGTGAGTGTAGCTATTATCCCATGAGTGGATAGGAGTCACATTAACTGATTGATCATTAATATAAAATATAAAAAAAAACTGGGATATAACAGAATTATGAGGAGTATCACTATTGATAGATTTAAACCACAGAATGACCGAATGGAATTCAACAGGTCACAAAGGTCAGAAGGTCATAAATACCGAAATAGAGAAGTTTAAAAATTAAAACTTTGGGAACAAATCTAAATGAAGAGGCGTAAATTTATGATCTCTAAAAAGATAAAAAGTTTAATAATTTTAAGGGTGAAATATAGATTATAATGGATAAGCTAACCTAGTCTAACCTAACCTAACCTAACCTAACCTAACCTAACCTAACCTAACCTAACCTAACCTAACCTAACCTAACCTAACTTAACCTAACCTAACCTAACCTAACCTAGTCTAACCTAACCTAACCTAACCTAACCTATCATAACCTAACCTAACCTAACCTAACCTAGTCTTACCTAACCTAACATAACCTAACCTAACCTAACCTAACCTAACATAACATAACCTAACCTAACATAGCCTAACCTAACATAACCTAACCTAACCTAAGAGCTTATAGGGCATTTTCAATCGATTTGAAAAACGCCTCCTAATTTAGACTTGTGCCAAACTTTGTATCAAAATTTATCGAAAGCCTTCGATATGTCTAGCACCACACCAAAATATTCACCAAAATGCGAAAGAGAAGAAGACCAAGAGCTTGTGAGAAAGAACAGATCACCCGTCTAGCATTCCTTACACAAGCCAATCTGGCAATCAGAGATAATATTAGATGATTTAATAGAAGATTTAAGATGTTCTAAATCTTCCTGTTAATAAAAGATAAAGATTTAAGATTTTCCTAAATCTTCCTGTTAATAAAAGAGATTGAAGATTTGAAGATTTTCCTAAATATTGCTGGTA
Source organism: Trachelipus rathkii (assembly GCA_015478945.1). NCBI lineage: Eukaryota > Metazoa > Arthropoda > Malacostraca > Isopoda > Trachelipodidae > Trachelipus > Trachelipus rathkii. The sequence continues at coordinate 38,248 of JABUQX010071500.1, read as the reverse complement.
ATAAAAGATGAAGATTTAAGATTTTCCTAAATATTGCTGGTAATAAAAGATGAAGATTTAAGATTTTTCCTAAATCTTCCTGTTTAATAAAAGATGTAAGATTTAAAGATTTTCCTAAATTCTTCCTCGTTAAGAAAAGATGAAGATTTAAGATTTTACTAAATCTTCCTGTTATACAAAGATGAGGATTTAAGATTTTCCTAAATATTGCTGGTTAATAAAAGTAATGAAAGATGTAAGATTTTCCTAAATTCTTCCTGTTAATAAAGAGAAGATTTGAGAATTTTCCTAAATCTTCCTGTTAATTAAAAGAGAAGATTTAAGATTTTACTAAATCTTCCTGTTAATAAAAAGATGAGGATTTAAGATTTACCTAAATATTGTGGTAATAAAGAGAAAGATTTAAGATTTTCCTAAATCTTCCTGTTAATAAAAGATGAAAGATTTTTAAGATTCACAAATCTTCCTGTTAATAAAAGATGAAGATTTAAGATTTTACTAAATCTTCCTGTTAATAAAAGATGAAGATTTAAGATTTTTCTAAATCTTCCTGTTAATAAAAGATGAAGATTTAAGATTTTTCCTAAAAATCTTACCTGGTTTAATAAAAATGAAGATTAAGATTTTCCTAAATCTTCCTGGTTAATAAAAGATGAAGATTTAAGATTTTACTAAATCTTCCTGTTAATAAAAGATGAAGATTTAAGATTTTTCTAAAATCTTCCTGTTAATAAAAGATGAAGATTTA
>JABUQX010071500.1:22500-30000 GCA_015478945.1 Trachelipus rathkii | reverse complement strand
ATATTAATAATATAATAATAATTAATAAATAATAATAATTAAATAAATAATAATAATAATAATAATAATAATAATAAATAATAATATAGAAATTCTATGTCAGCTTTTGTTTTATATAAGTTTTACTTTTAAACTTCTCAATTCTCTAAATATGTTTTTTTCTTTGATTTTCATTTAATATTTTCTTTAAATACTAGGTCTAGAGAAATCAGCTTTACAAAGAAAAATAAGAGGCCAATATTTTAAACTTTAATTAGTTTCTGCCGGTTTCGTCCGTAAACTTCGGACATCTTCAAGAGTTTCTGATTCTAACATTTGAATTGAATTATCAATACAAGATTTACAAATTAAAATTACCCAAATTAGATTTAAATTTTTTCTGCCATTTCATATTATATTTACATTTAAGTGACAAAATTACGCTTTAAACTTTATAGTTAATGGCTGGTTTTTTAATTGTTTAATGTTAGTTAAAGCCTCAGCTATTTTTAGTTTTGAGTCTTCGCATTGAGGAGTGCAAAAATTTTGAGAATGACTGTAGATTCACGGTATAGTTGTTTGTTATTCGTTCCGTTGAATAATGTTCGTCAATTTACTAGCGTTTAAGCGGTGCTGGTAATTGCCCTATCTGTTAATCTATTAGTCGTGTAACCAATATACGTCGACGTACAGTCAGATTCGGGACCATGCGAATGGTACACGACATGGTGATTAACTGAAAGGGTATCCTTAGTAGAGAAGCAGGAAGAAAGTTTTCTTGTTTTTTGGTATAGTTTAACTGTGATTTTTGTGTTGCTTGTAGATTTTAATGTGAGTGGTTAATATGCCGCGTAGGGCATTTTTCCTCTTTATCAAAGTCTTTTGCATATCTAAAGTTTTAAAATTAAAATTTAATGCTCATCAGAAAGGGGATATTATTCGATATTGTCCTGTTTTATAGAGTTTGTTGATCGTTTTTGTTTATTATTTTCTCCTTTAAATTTAAAGGGTGGTTACAGCTGATCAGGTTCTGTTTAATTCTTTTAAACTTTAGCATCAAATGACTCCCAATCCGAGCACAATTTATAAGCCTTATATATGAGTGTTTTTACAATTGAATTCTTATATACTTCTGGGATTAGGAGCTGTATAGAGGTACAGACCATTATCAGTGGCTGCACATGTATGCCTGTAGAAAAGGTTTCATAAATCATTAATTTTTTGATTTTTAATATCCAAAAAGTTAATAATATTATTTAGAGAATGTTTCAGATTGTTAAATTTGAGGCAAGAAAGGGCTTTCGCAAACAGCGGTTATAAAACTGATGAATGTCTGTATGGTTCCTAAATATAGTAAGGGTGTCGTCAACATATCTTACATAAAAGACTGGGTTGAATGTATTGTTTTCCCTCAAAATTCCATTTTCTAGCTCCGCCATGTAAAAGTCAGCGAATGTAGGGCCCAGAGGTGAACCCATGGCAACACCATCCTTTTGCAGGTAGAAACTATCTTGAAATTTGAAAGGGGTTTCAGTACAACATATTAATAGTAGGTTCCTCATATGGTTTTCGGAAATGTCATGAGGAGGTGGATTATTAGAATGATAAACATGTTTAATTATAATATCTATGGTTTCTACAACGGGGACATTCGTAAATAATGATTCAACATCCAGAGAAGCAAGCGTTTCTGAGTTGCTAAGTTTTAAGTGAGATAGTTTACAAAGGGTTTCATTATTAGATTTGACAATAAACGTGCTATCTAAGTAAGGACGTATTAAGGTATTGAGATATTGAGCAATGTCATGAGTGACAGTACCACACATTGATATTACGGGACGCAGGGGTGGGTCTTTTTCATCTTTGTGTATTTTGGGTAGTCCATATATATATCCTTCATTGTAATGACCAGTTCTTTTAATTTTGTTAGAGATATTTTTGTTCTTAATTTCATGTGCTATTTTATTTATTTTATTTTTAGTGATATTATTAATGTTTGGTGGAGCTATGGTAAATTTGTTAACGTCATTCAAGATGTTTTTAAGTTTTAGTTCATAACTGGTTTTATTCATAATCACCACTCCTCCTCCTTTGTCTGGTCTTTTGATTACTATGCTTGGATTCTGTTTGAGGGTTGATATAGCCTCATGGTCTTCTTTAGAAAGATTTTTGTAATTTTTGTCTTTAAGAAACGAAAAGGAAAAAGTTTTCAGTTTAGTTTTAAGATGGTCTTCATTTTCCACAGAGATAGTTTTAAGTTCCTGTTTTTTGTGTAAAATATCATTGTAAAGTTTCTCCACTTCAATATATTTGTCAATTTTGCTACAGTTAGTTTTTAATCCAAAGTTTAGGCCTTTGTTGAGCAAGTTATTTTCATTATGATTGAGTTCGTAATCAGATAAGTTATAAATGAAAGATTTATCTTCTTTTAGTATGAATTCGCTATTGTATAGGCGCTGTAATTTGGAGATGTGTCTAAATTTGATATCATTATTTAAATCGCGAAGTTCACGGTAAAGAAAGATGATTGAAGAATAAAAGTAAAAATTATTCAATGATCTCCTAAAAATTAATAGGGTTAGTCCTGTTTCTTTTTGAAGCTTGCTGCTTTTTAACTTTTGCTGGAGTATTTCATTATCAAGCAGTTTTAGTTGAAAGTTTTTTGTAATATTATTATCTTGTAAATTTCTATTATACAATCTTATCTTTAGAAAGTTTGGAAGAAGCTGATTATCTTTACAATAATTTAGAAATTCTATGTCAGCTTTTGTTTTTATATAAGTTTTACTTTTAACTTCTAATTCTCTAAATATTTTTTCTGATTTTCATTTAATTTTCTTAATACTAGTCTAGAAAATAGTTTACAAAGAAAATAAGAGGCATATTTAAATTTATTAGTTTCTGACCGGTTTCGTCCGTAAACTTCGGACATCTTCAGGTTTCGATTCTAACAATTTTGAATGAATTAAATACAAGAATTTACAAGATTTAAGAGTTTGTTGCAGTTTAAAGTTTTCTTTTTGCATTCATATTTATAAGTAATGCTCAGTCCAATAATTAATATTTTAATTGTTAATGTCTGGTTTTTAAATGTTTATGTAGTAAAGGCCTCAGCTAATTTTTTAGTTTTTTGGCTTCGCATGAGGAGTGCAAAATTTTGAATGACTGTGAGAAATCAGGTATAGTTGTTTTGTTATGTTCCGTGACTCACACTCTCTCTCTCACTTTTACTAGGTTTAACACGGTGCTGGTATGCCCTATCTGTTAATCTATTAGTCGTGTAACCAATATACGTCGACTGACTGTACGTCGACGTATAATTGGTTACAGCGACATGGTGATAACTGAAAGGGTATCCTTAGTTGAGAAGCAGGAAGAAAGTTTTCTTGTTTTGTGGTATAGTTTAACTGTGATTTTTGTGTTGCTTGTAGATTTAATGTGAGTGTTAATAATGCCGCGTAGGCATTTTTCCTCTTTATCAAAGTCTTTTGCATTTGAAGTTTTAAAATAAAATTTAATGCTATCAGAGATATTATTCGTATTGTCCTGTTTTTTATAGAGTTTGTTGATCGTTTTGTTTATTATTTTCTCCGTTAAATTTAAAGGGTGGTTACAGTTGATCAGGTTCTGTTTAATTCTTTGAACTTTCGACATCAAATGATTCCCAATCCGAGCACAATTTATAAGCCCTACATATATGAGTGTTTTTACAATTGAATTCTTATATACTTCTGGGGAGTAGGAGCTGTAATTAAGGTACAGACCATTATCAGATTGGCTTGACATGTATGCCTGTAGAAAAGGTTCCATCATCATTAATTTTGATTTTAATATCCAAAAAGTTAATAATATTATTTAGAGATGTTTCAGATGTAAATTTGAGGCAAGAAAGGCTTTGCAAGCGGTTGATAAACTGATGAATGTCTGTATGGTTCCTAAATATAGTAAGGGTGTCGTCAACATATCTTACATAAAAGACTGGGTTGAATGTATTGTTTTCCCTCAAAATTCCATTTTCTAGCTCCGCCATGTAAAAGTCAGCGAATGTAGGGCCCAGAGGTGAACCCATGGCAACACCATCCTTTTGCAGGTAGAAACTATCTTGAAATTTGAAAGGGGTTTCAGTACAACATATTAATAGTAGGTTCCTCATAACTAAACTGAAAACTTTTTCCTTTTCGTTTCTTAAAGACAAAAATTACAAAAATCTTTCTAAAGAAGACCATGAGGCTATATCAACCCTCAAACAGAATCCAAGCATAGTAATCAAAAGACCAGACAAAGGAGGAGGAGTGGTGATTATGAATAAAACCAGTTATGAACTAAAACTTAAAAACATCTTGAATGACGTTAACAAATTTACCATAGCTCTACCAAACATTAATAATATCACTAAAAATAAAATAAATAAAATAGCACATGAAATTAAGAACAAAAATATCTCTAACAAAATTAAAAGAACTGGTCATTACAATGAAGGATATATATATGGACTACCCAAAATACACAAAGATGAAAAAGACCCACCCCTGCGTCCCGTAATATCAATGTGTGGTACTGTCACTCATGACATTGCTCAATATCTCAATACCTTAATACGTCCTTACTTAGATAGCACGTTTATTGTCAAATCTAATAATGAAACCCTTTGTAAACTATCTCACTTAAAACTTAGCAACTCAGAAACGCTTGCTTCTCTGGATGTTGAATCATTATTTACGAATGTCCCCGTTGTAGAAACCATAGATATTATAATTAAACATGTTTATCATTCTAATAATCCACCTCCTCATGACATTTCTGAAAACCATATGAGGAACCTACTATTAATATGTTGTACTGAAACCCCTTTCAAATTTCAAGATAGTTTCTACCTGCAAAAGGATGGTGTTGCCATGGGTTCACCTCTGGGCCCTACATTCGCTGACTTTTACATGGCGGAGCTAGAAAATGGAATTTTGAGGGAAAACAATACATTCAACCCAGTCTTTTATGTAAGATATGTTGACGACACCCTTACTATATTTAGGAAGAAACCATACAAGACATTCATTCATTTATCAACGCTTGCAAAGGACCTTCTTGCCTCAAAATTTACATCTTGAAACATCTCTAAATAATATCTTTAACTATTTTGATATAAAATCAAAATTAATGATGATGGAACCTTTTCTACAGGCATACATGTCAAGCCAACTGATAATGGTCCTGTACCTTAATTACAGCTCCTACTCCCCAGAAGTATATAAGAATTTCAATTGTAAAAACACTCATATATAGGGCTTATATAAATTGTGCTCGGATTGGGAATCATTTGATGTCGAAGTTCAAAGTAATTAAAACAGAACCTGATCAACTGTAACCACCCTTTAAATTTAACGAAGAAAATAATAAAAACAATTCGATCAATTAACTCTATAAAAAAACAGTACAATACGAATAATATTTCTGAAAGCATTAAATTTATTTTAAAACTTCAATGCAAAAGACTTTGATAAAGAGGAAAAATGCCTAGCGCGCATTATTAACACTCACATTAAATCTACAAGCAACACAAAAATCACAGTTTAAACTATACCACAAAACTAGAAAAACCTTTCTTCCTGCTTCTCTACTAAAGATACCCTTTCAGTTAATCACCATGTCGTGTGCTGTACCAATTCGCATGTCCCGAGTCTGACTTTACGTCGACGTATATTGGTTACAACCGACTAATAGATTAACAGATTGGGCATACCAGCACCACTTTAAACCTAGTAAAATATACGAACATTTATTCCTTGAACAAAACAAGACAATTGTACTTGATATCTCAGTCATTTAAAATTTTACACTCCCATGCGAAGCTCAAAAACTAAAAATAGCTGAGGCTTACTACATTAAACATTTAAAACCAGACATAACATAAAAGTTCTAAAACGTATATGTCACGTTAAATTAATATTTAATATTGAAATGCAAAAAAATTTAAAATCTAATTTGTAATTTTAAATTTTGTAAATCTTGTATTATAATTCATTCAAATGTAATAGATCGAAACTCTTGAAGATTGTTCCCGAAGTTTACGGAACGAAACCCGGTTACAGAAAACTCTAATAAATTTAAATATGCCTCTTTATTTTCTTTGTAAACTATTCTCTAGACTAGTATTAAGAAAATTAAATTGAAAATTCAAAAAAAAATTATTTAGAGAATTAGAAGTTAAAGTAAAACTTATATATAATAATAATAATAATAATAATAATAATAATTATAATAATAATATTAATTAATAATAATAAATAATAATAATAATAATAATAATAATAATAATAATAATAATAATATATAATAATAAAATAATAATAATAAATAATAATAATATTATTAATAATAATAATAATTGAATATTAATAATAATAATAAAATAATAATAATAAAATAATAATTACATAATAATAATAATATATAAATAATAATAATAATAATAATAATAGATAATAATAATAACCCTAATAATAATAATAATAATATTAATAATAATAATAAAATAATAATAATAATAATAATAATAATAATAATAATAATAATAATAATAATAATAATAATAATAATAATAATAATAATAATAATAATAATAATAATAATAATAATAATAATAATAATAATAATAATAATAATAATAATAATAAAGGCCCCATGTACAATTACCTCACTATCCTAGCATTAAAGATGAATGTGAAAGTAGCTATGAAGTTAACAATTAAAAAATATATTTAGTAATTAATTATTAATACTAATAATTATTAATTTAAATTAAGATTTTAGTATTAATAAATATTAGTATTAATTATTAATAATTAATACTAATATTTATAAATACTAAAATCTTAATATAAATTAATAATTAAATATTAATTATTAATAATTAATACTAATAATTATTAATTTATATTAAGATTTTAGTAAAAATTTAGGAAAAATAATAAAGATTCTAGCGTCCTTGCTTAATGAACGTTCAAAAGGCAACGCCTTTGACGCTGCGAAAAGGCCAGTTAAATAGGCGATTTAAAAATCGCGATTTAAGCGCTTGTTTAGAATGGGCCAAATCATCAATTATTTTTTAAGAATATTTTTAAGAAGCTTTAAATTTTTAACTTAAAAAAATCATTCCTTTGATAATTTTGAAACTTTTAAATATAAACTTAAAAAATAAGGCAGAAGCTTCTTCAACAAATGTAACTAGTGTACGGTATATGTTTTAAGCAGAACTGCGGCTGCGAAGCAGTAAATTTTTTTACCGGTTCCAACTCCATCATTTTAAAATACCTGTCTCCGATTCCAACACTGGCTCCACAATTTTTAAATTTCTCGGCTCCGGCTCCGGCTCCGGCTCCGGCTCCAGCTCCGGCTCCGGTTCCGGCTTCGTTTCCATCATCCACTCGAATTTTTTAGACCCGGACTGATTCGGCTCCGCACAAAACCTTACGGCTCCACACCCCTGATGTATGTATGTATGTATGTATGTATGTATGTATATAT
>JABUQX010071500.1:0-12500 GCA_015478945.1 Trachelipus rathkii | reverse complement strand
ATGGCTATTTTTCTGTAGATTCAATTCTGTGTCCTTCAATTGATTTATATACTTTTTATGTATAAATATTCATTTATGTGAGAACCTATATATATATATATATATATATATATATATATATATATATATATATATATATATATATATATATATATATATATATATATATATATGCTAACCTGCTATATAAATAGACACGTTGATTCTAAACTGCTGCTGATCCTAATGTCTACCGTGGGTATGGCCATTTGGATTTACTTCCCCCACTGATGATCATTGAGGAAAATCGCAATACCATCCTTAGTGAAGATTGAGTCATCGGTAAACAGAAAGGAGCTGATGAAGTCCTGGGACACACTCATACTCTGAAATCACCGGCAGAATGTCAGCCATGCCGCATAATCGGCGGGTGTAAGAACCTGATAGTAGATGTTTCTGCAGTACCACCCAATTTGTGTTGCGACTAACTGGATGTTTTTCTGTTAACTGGCGGCTACGCATACGTGGGTTTCACTATCGTGAAATAAACACTCCTCGACGTCCTGTATTCGAGGGACCCTAGGGTGTCCACGATCCAGCCTTCTTGTACGAGTATTCCGGCCTCCGCGAGTCGTCGGTATACAACCGAAAAGGTCTGGAGATTCGGTTGCCTTCTGCATGGGTACCGTAACCGATACAATCGCGCCCACTTGCGGCCGTTTCCATTTGCAAGATCATACATAAGCACCATGAAAACCTGCTCAGTGAAGGGATAGTCTGTCATGCCAATAAAGAGGAGCTTGTGCGCACACCTGATAGCTTTGAGGGTCTACAACACGTTTAATCGGATCATCCGTCGAAACACCTTGCCACCGTCGGGGTCGATACAACATATTGGGTGCAGCAATACCATCAATTAATACTGATGTTAATCAAATATTAATAATTATAACAATAATAATAGTAATAAGAATTATACAAATAATACTAATACAAAAAATTCCATATTAATAATGATAAATATGATAATAGGTTAATATTGATATTGTTGATCCTAATAATGATGATCATATCCGTACACAGAACGATACGAACCGTAAGAACGATGTTACTACTAATAAACATAAACAGTGGCAATAACACTAGAGTTACAATAATAAATATACTTGCAGTAGTATACAATAATACCTACAAATAATCAATATGTAATAGGTACATACTTTGGAAAAACGGTAGGTAGGGGCTATGTCCACTACATCGACCACAGCACTATCGTCATATACATGTGCGCTCCACTGATACGTCTAGCTATAACTTGGCCATATACATACTTAGGCACCTCGCTGTGAGGTCACGTGTACGTGTCAGAAATGGCTAGCCTATTCTCCCTTTATCCTCGGTAGGTAACAAAGAAATGATTTTCGATGCCTAATTTTCAATCTCAGTCTGACGATGTGGGTTGCGTACGTCCACGAAAGCTAGGGCTGGATTATTAATGTAATTAATCATTTAGCCAATTCTTCCTTTATACCCGGTAGGTAACCCAAAGAAATGATTTTCGATGCCTTAATTTTCAATCTCAGTCTTGACGATGTGGGTTTGCGTACGTCCACGAAAGCTAGGCTGGATTATTAATGTAATTAATCATTTATAAAATAATTTATAAAATTGTGAATTATAAGTGTGTTCAGTATTCATTAAATGTTAAAAATTTTTCATCTCTGTTGAAACCTCAAGGAAGCAAATTCTTCTTGCCGCTTTTGATTTTTGTTTATTTAATATAAAGCGCTCGTAAGGGTGCTAGGGTTCCACCCATACATTTTATACACATATTAAAGGGATAATATATATATATATATATATATATATATATATATATATATATATATATATATATATATATATATATATATATATATATATATATATATATATATATAAAGGAAGTTTGTATTAAATATATAATAATTAGAAAAATAATAATAATAATTTTAATAATAATAATAATAATAATAATAATAATAATAATAATAATAATAATAATAATAATAATAATAATAATAATAATAATAATAATAATAATAATAATAATAATAATAATAATAATAATAATAATAATAATAATAATAATAATAATAATAATAATAATAATAATAATAATAATAATAATAATAATAATAATAATAATAATAATAATAATAATAATAATAATAATAATAATAATAATAATAATAAAATAATAATAATAATAATAATAATAATAATAATAATAATAATAATAATAATAATAATATGGAATAATATAAATAATAAAAATAATAATTAATAATAATAATAATAATAATAATAATAGTAATAATAATAATAATAATAATAATAATAATAATAATAATAATAATAATAATAATAATATACTTCCAAATACAGAAAACAGTGTCATCAAAGAAAAAGAAATTAGGGAAAAAAAAGAAGAGAAGTTCCAATACCTCACATACCTTCTTTGCTGTGAGAAAGAGGTAAGATTTTAACCATAATGATACTGTGCGAAGACAACCAAAAAAACACAAAAGAACGTTATATTTTTTCTTTATTTTAAATAAAGAAAGGTTTGTTCTTTGACTTTTCTTGATATAAAATACATTTATAAAGAAAACATATTCCAAACTAGTGTCAACCTGATGCTAACTTTTTTTTTAAAAGGTTGACGACTAGATTTAGATCTTTCATTCTTTTATATTTATAATATTAACTTAATCGAAAATCCTTTTCACAAAGGGTGTAAGATTTCTTCTCATATTTCAATTTGAACTTTATGAAACCAATATTTTTGAGGAACGGTAAAACTTTAAAAATGTTCAATATTGTTTTGGTATCATATATATATATATATATATACTATATATATATATATAACAATAATATATATAATGCTATATCATATGTGCATAACAATAATGCAGTATTGTGTGTATAATTGTTATGTAATGGGTGTTGCGATAATAATAAAATAATGATTTATAATATATGTATATAATAATAATATAATAACTATATATATATATATATATAACCAATATATATATATGTATATATTTATAATAATAATAATAATAATAATAATAATAATAATATATGTAATAATATAATATATATATATAATAATAATAATAATAATATAATAACCAATAATAACCAATAATAATATAGCAGCAGATAAAAATTAATAATACTGTATAATAATAATAATATGTAATATAATATAATAATATAATATATGTATATGTATGTATAATATGTAACAAGCAATAATATAATAACTTAATATGCTAACTAATACCATATAATAATTTATATGCATACATGCTGTAATAACAGCCAGCAATATATGTGTAATAGTAATATGTGTATAACAATAGTAGCAGTAATAATAACAATATATATATATTATAATAATAATATATATGTAATAATAATAATATAATATATATATATATATATATATATACCTTCATATCTTCTTCATATGTATGTATATATAATAATTTAGCACCAATATATATATATAATACGGTATATAATAATAATATAATAACAATAATAATAATAACCAATATATGTATGTATAATAATAATAATAACATAACAACAATATATATATATGTATATATATGAAATAACAATTTCAATATGTAATAATAATAATATATATATGTATAATAATATATATATATAATAATATATATAATAATAATAATATATATATAATATTTATATATCATATATATAATATATATCTCTATATATATATATATATATATATATATATATATATATAATAACAATAATATAGCATATGTATATATATATATATATATATGTAATATATATATATATTGCTATATATATATATATATATATATATATATAATATATATATATATATAACAATATATATATATATATATATATATATATATATATATAATATATATATTTATATATGCTCTTCATATATATATATATATATATATAACATAATAATATATATATATAATAATATATATATATAACAATATATATATATATATATATATATATATATATATATATATATATATATATATAATCAATTTCAATGAATTACAGGTTTTTATAGTTGATTTTTTATTTAACTAATTAATTTACGATAGTTAATTACTTTTATTAATAAACCATTGTATCTAATTTTATTTAGATATTTGCATTGCATACAAAAATATTAAAACATATTAAAAAATTAAAATTAAATATTTCAATTTTAATTTTTTTTGATTTTTGAATTTTCCTCATTTCATCGTAATTATAATTTTCAGAGGTGATTAGAGATTTTAATAAACAATTAATAAAGGTAAATCAGTGTGTGAGAATGAAAGATAGTGTGTGGGTGTGACAGTGGGTGTGAGAGAAGGAAAAAGCTAATGTGTGTGAGCGAGGGAGAGAAAGATGGTGTATGTGGGAGAGAGAAAGTGAGAGAGTGAGAAAGAGAAAGATGGTGTATGTTGGAGAAGAGTGAGTGAGTAAGTGAGTGAGTGTGTGAGTGAGTGAGTGAGTGAGTAAGTGAGTGAGTGAGAGAGAGAGAAAGAGAGCGAGAGAGAGAGAGAGAGAGAGAGAGAGAGAGAAGAGAGAGAGAGAGAGAGAGAGAGAGAGAGAGAGAGAGAGACTCTTAACGTCAGCTGCACTCGAAAGTAATTTCTAAATTTAACATGAAAACAAAATTAAAACTTTACAAGGTAAGACAACTAATTACTTTGTAATAGTAATTATATAATTAGTTTTAATAATTAATTAAATGTTTAAATACAAAATAAAATGTTAGGTATAAAGTTACAGTAAAATAAAATATTTTTGAAATATCTTTACTAAATTTTTACTTTATCACCTCTTTTAAAGAACGGAAATAAAAAGACATAAAAATAATAAAGATCCGATTCACTAAATCTACCAAATTAGGAAGTCGTCATGGAAATCAGGAATTGAATGAAACAAAATAAATAAATTAATGATGTAATTTTATTCAAATTGTCAAAATAATTGTGTAAAATAAAAATGAAATCCATTTACAATTTAAAAATAAAAATAAACAGCTTTCTAAATAAAAAGAGAGTGGGATTTGATTTTATGAACTTTTGGTTTGAGTTCGATTTTTTTCGTTACTGTGAATAAACTCTTCCCACTCATATGTGCTCATTTATCTCCAGAGAACTGTGGCAAGTGTGTTCTTAATATGACATTATTTCCAGTTAGACATGTATTACGCAGAGGAAACCGCCTACACATGAATTAATTACAATATATTTTCCAACCAACAACTAATATATATATATATATATATATATATATATATATATATATATATATATATATATATATATATATATATATATATATATATATAATATATATATTATTTTTTATTATTATTATTATTATTAATTTCTTTCACACACTTTTTCCCGCTTGAGCGGGGAAGTGGTACGTACAGCCTCTCTCATTCACACTTCTCCTCATCTCGCCCTCACCCACCTCCTCCACCCCACTCTATCTCTCGCCAACACCCTACCCTCTTCCTCCCTCATCCCTCCCTCCTCCAGCATCTCCTTTATTCCATCCATCCACCTCCTTCTTGGTCTCCCCCTTCCTCTCCTTCCTATCCCCTCCGCCTCCCAAACTCTCCTAACCACTCTCTGTTCCTCCATTCTCACTAGATGCCCATACCATCTTAGCATTCCCTTCTCCGCTCTTCCCACCAACCCATTCCTCCAATCACATCTCTCCCTCACCACCCTATTCCTAATCCTCTCCCTTCTGCTAACCCCACAAACCGCTCTCAACCCCTTCATCTCAAATACTTCCAACTTCTTCCTGGACCTGGCATTCAACCCCCACGTTTCACACCCATACAACACCGCTGGTACACAAATTTTTTCAAACATACTTATCTTAACTTTCTGTGATAAATCCCCCCCTTTCCATAATTCTCTCAGACTACTCAAAGCTCTCATTCCTTCTCCTACTCTATGTTCTATCTCCTCCTTCATCCCTCCCCCTTACCCAAATCCATCCCTAAATATCTAAAGATCTTTACTTCTTCCAATACTACACCCCCTACTCTAACCTCTGACCCCTCCCCCTCCTCTCTTTCCTCCTCCTCAAACACTAACACTTTACTCTTACCTGGGTTTATTATATATATATATATATATATATATATATATATATATATATATATATATATATATATATATATATATATATATATATATATATATATATATGCTGACTTTTTAATATTTTTTGGGCTCACTAAGGCAAGTAGGCGTTGCCTACTCTGCCTACCCCCAAAAGCCGCCACTGATATATATATATATATATATATATAATACTGTAGACACGCGACCGTAATTAGTAAAATACTCTAACAATATATGTAGTAATAATATTAGTAATGATGGCGGTAATTGCTTTACGTTTTCATTGAATTTCTAATGAACTACTCTTATCGTCAGACATAATAAATTATATATATATATATATATATATATATATATATATATATATATATATATATCTATATATATCTTCATATATATATATATATGCTGATAAAAATATATAGAGAGAGAGAGATATATATATATAGTTAGTCAGTTAGTTAGTTTGTTAGTTTGTTAGTTTGTTAGTTTCTTGCCACCGAACTTCTAACCCATGAATTTCATTGGTTCATTATCTACCGTAATTGGATCTTCGCCAAGGGAAATTGTGTTACATGTATTTCTTAACCAAGTGGATTGGAATTCAAAGATTATCTAGGCTTGATAGCAAACCCCTGCTTTGTCTCAACCCATTTGGAAATTCTAGCCACCGTGAAAGTGGTTTCGCATCCATAAAGCATGAAAGTGAGTGTAATTTTGCATGTTATAACAGACAGTTCTGTTGTATGTGTTGGATGTGTTTTTAGTTATGAGTGGGTATTGAGAATAGTGTTATTCACTATACCCTGAACTGCAATACCGTTCAGGTGGCCAGACCGAGGCTCGAACTATTGCTCTCGTAATAGAAAAAATACAATCTGCAAGCTATATATTATATATATATATATATATATATATATATATATATATATATATATATATATATATATATATATATATATATATATATATATATATATGCTCTGCTGGTCCTGCTGCTATATATATATATAATAGATTTTAAGGAAGATTAAACTCCAAAAAATTAAATATTATGTCAAACCCCCAAGAAAAGTTTGAATTTTTTTTTAATTTATTTTCTACATAACTTTTTATTAAAATTTATTTTTCTATCTTTTAAAAAATATTTTTTTTATCCCTTTTTTTATTCCATTTTTTTCATTTTTTTTTTTTGGAAATGTTAAAAATTAAACGAGAGAAATAAAAAAAGTCAAAATGTATAAAAGTTTAGTTATGTAAATTTCAAAAAAGAAATTTCTTAAGTTACAAAATGATTTTTAATCCTTTTTTTTTTTTTAAAATCGATTAATTTCTTTTCATCACAAAATATATATTTTTTATTATTTATTATTTAAATTATTATCATCTTTATTATTTTATTTTATTTTACATTTTTTATTATTATTATAGTTGAAGTAATTATAAAATTTTAAGATATGTTTTGGGATATATATATATATATATATATATATATATATATATATATATATATATAACAACCTTATATATTTATATAAAATTTTAAAAATATATATATATTTATTTATTTATATATATATATATATATATATATATATATATACTCAAGTATACATGGACCAAACTACTATATATTCCACCATATTTGGGGGAAGCCGAAATCAAGTGCCGACATGTCCCACTACACAACGTTTAAAGGTATTAGGCAAGTCAAGGGAAGTTGGATCAATTTTCCCGTTCCATTTACACTAATAGAAAACATTATTTCTGGGTTAATAAATTGAATAAGTATTTAAATAAAAAAGAATGCTTTGTTAATTAATCCTTTATAATGACTTAAATTTAATTACAAACATAAAAAGTATTTATAATCAAAATGTTTTTACTTTCTGGCAAATCCGATTAGTTTAAAAATTTACATAATATATATATATATATATATATATATATATACTTATATATATATATATATATATATATATATATATATATATATATATATATATATATATAACCTTAGTGGCATGTATAATATAGCTGCTGTAATATATATATATATGTAATAATAACAACAATAATATGTATGTAATATATGTATGTAATGTATAAAGATATGTATGTAATGGAGAGAGTAACAATAACCAATAATATATAATAACATAATAATATGTAATAATAATAAAACTAAGATGATAATTTTGTAAGATAATTTATACTATATATAATGTTTACAAATTTGTATATATATGTAACACATGTAATAATAATAATATATATAACAATACATATAATAATAATAATAATATGTAATATATATAATATAGCATATATATATATATATATATATATATATATATATACATATATATATATATATATATATATATATACATATATATATATATATAACTTAAAAATTTATATAATATATATATACTTATATTATATATAAAAAGTTCAGATTTCTCAGACAGCAAATATATGTTTAGACTGATCTATTTGCAGAGTATAACAAGAATAATATATATCCCGTTTTAATGCAAAGCATATTAAATATATACGCTTATATAAATTTTATATAATTATCTTCCATAATATATAATTGAGTTATAGGAGCAACAGGTGTAACTCTCTCAGATTCTCCCTCATAAATGCTTGTATATGTATGTAATTTTAGGTTGAATACAAGGATGAAATTAATGTTACTGTAAATTATTGGTCTAAATATCTGCAATAATACTAAGTCCAGCTTATTCGCTCCGCTTTTGTTTCTTCTCTTATATTCGTTGGACGAATTTAAACAATGTCTTACGCCTCTTAATTAGAGAGCCTGTTTGCTTCTATTGTGTCATATACATATAGGGATACAAGCCTTTTGTGCTATCATATATATATATAAAAAAAGTAAAATTATAGTATAATAGTTATATAAGAGAGTAGATCATAAGAAATGCACAGGTAGTATTTTCAATGAAAATGATTACAAATAGTATATATTGGATAAGTAAAATAGAACCAAATAGTATCATATTCAATATCAAAAATTTCTTAGAACTAAAAGTCTTTCCATAAAAATATTCAATTTAAGCTTATAATAGAATACTTTACAATAAGAAATATACAGGCTTTTTCTATGAAAAGGATATATATAACATTACAAAATTTAGAACTCTTTTAAAATACGATTTTTTCCATAATGTAAATGCGGAAGATTATATTGAGTAAATAAATAATATTAAGAAAGACTATGAATGTTCTGCAAAGAGAAGTCATTTAAATTCCTAGTATGTTCATACCTATTTTATATAGAAAATATAATGATGATTCATTTTTGCTTAATGAAAATGCAATTTCAAAGAGCAGGAAAGAGAATTTATAATTGTATTTAGTAATTAATATATGAAAGCTATTTTATAAGAAAAATTAAAATCAAAAATATGTATGTTATTAATAAGATATAACCAAGGATATTTCATATAGTTTGTAGAAAAACCTTGTTTTTAATATAAAAAAATATATATTACATATAATCATGTGTTTTCTAGAATTTTTATAAAAGAATCATTTATTTATACATTACATATTGAGAACTCTTAAAAGTACCGATTTCATTCAACTAATTTCAAACAGTTAGTAATTACCTATTGGTAAATATCTTTAAAATTGGTGATATAACGGTATTTTCAGCAATTTGAAAAAATAATAGTGTTACATTGAAATGCCTATTTTTCAAATAAGCTGAAAAGTAGAATTTATTAATAAAGTTTTAGCGTGTCTTAAATTGACGCGGTTTTTTTAATGAATTTTTCAAATATATATTGTTATATATAACATATAATCACAAAATATTTCATTAGTTGTTGAAAACCTGATTTAGGGTAATAAAAAAATTTTTAACTTCTAAAAATTTACGTTTTTATCTAAGTAAAATTTTCAACATTTGTATAAAAGCTCTTAAAGAAGTGACGATTTAATTTCTTAAATTTTCAACATCTTGGAAAATATTTTGTTATGGCGCTGGGCATTGAGGTTATTTAAACAGAGATATTTCAGCATTTTAAAAAATAATGTGTTTTCATTGAAAATGGCAGAATTTTCAAAAAAGTACTACTAAAGATTCATATATTCATTAATAGTTGTAGGGGGTCTTAAATTGACTGACGTTTTTTAATGAAATAATTCCAATATTTGTTTTTATTATTACCAATTATATTGGTTTAAACCTAAAAAACCTGTTTTTAACTAAACAAAAATATAATCCTTCAATAGGGAAATTACGCTTTGTTCTTAAATTGTTCAATATTTTGATTGTTTCAGACTCCCCTTTAATGTCGAATGGAAAATCAATGTTCAGAAGCATTTAGAATTTACAGTTAATGGAAAAAATTAGAAAGTTTTTAAAATCGATAATATTTTTCAAAAGAATAAGAAAGAAACAAACATTTGAAAAAATAAATTATGTTTCATTGAAAAATAGCTCTTTTGCAAAAAGCAAGAAAAATAGGGTAAAATTTAAATTAATTATATTAAGTGTAAAGATAAGATATCAATGTAACTATTTTTCTCTTGTAAATTATAAGAAAAATATTAAGCAAAAAATAAAGTGCTAATAATATGTAAAAATATACCAGAAAAACATGATTTTACATGAGTGTAGATATGATAGAAACCTAGTTTTACTATAAAAAAAAAAAGGAAAAATATGGAAACTTTCAAAATAAAAGTATAACGGAGATATATATTACATATAGGTGGAGGGATTTTCACACAGAAACTAAAAAAATAAGAAAATAACAGAAATCTTTATAATTAGAAACTACTTAAGTAACGAAATTATTATTCACAATTAAATGGAATATCAAACATTTAATCAAATTATTTAGTTATTCAATATAAGATCCCACTATGATTAAACAAAAAGGATAATATAGTCTTCAGAATAGCTAATGACGTTAAGAGGGTTTTCAATATGGCCTTGCAACGCGCAATTGGCTCAGGTTTAAAGATGAAATTTAATTTAATAAATATAGTTTTTTATCGTTAATTAATAATGACATACAAAGTCTAAAAGGAATTTGTTTTCAAATTCTTCCTATGAAATACACCACATTTTAAAACCACAGAGAAGTTGTGAATAAAGAACATGTTTTAAATAAAAAAAAAAATTTTAAACTTACAAAGTTATATATTATAGATATACAATCTAAAAATATATATCACATATCTTGACAAATATAGTAGAACCTTAAAGAAAGAAAAACGGATTTTTTCTAAATCCATTAGTCAACATATTGAAATTTACAATGATAACTTGGTGATGGAATTCAAAATTGAGTTTATATTAACAAAAAAAAAAGGGATAATTTATTACAAAGCAAATATATTGAAAAAAAAATAAAAATAGATGATTTCGGATTGAATGGAACGAGAATTTTCAAAAAGACAGGAAATAGAGAGAAAGAGAATATATATTAATTAGTATATATAGAGTGATGTCTTAAAAGAAAACAGTTTAATTATATTAAAATAGAGGAAAAGAAAAAATATTCAAAATAATTGAGTTTATAGTTAATTATTAAAATATGATAGATTATTATTGGATTTGAAATTTGCAATAGAGAGGAGAATTAATAAACATAAAACAATAATAATAATAATGGAGGAGAAACAATTAATTTTATTATAACTTCCCTCGGCAAAAATATTACTCTGGCTTTTCTTAACTGAAATTTTTCACGGCAATATCCTACAAATTTGGATAGAGCGTGGATGACTAATTTTATAACGCTATCGAGAAATTTTCTCATCTAACATGATCAACATTATGGGAAATGCCTAACCTATAATATTAAGAGTAATATTATTATTAATAAAATAGAGTTTCTTAACGGTATTTTCAGCATTTGGATAAAAATTAATTTGTTTCATTGAAACTTTTGCTCTTTCAAAAGCAGAAAATTGTAAATTTATTAATGAGTTTTAGTGTCTAAAATGCCACGTTTTTCAATGAAATTTCAATATTTGTTTTTATATACCAATATAATAATTTCAGTGAAGATTGCTGCAACACGTGTAATAAAAAAATATAATATATTTAATCTGTTCCACTTAGAGTTATTACGAGGTAGTATATATAAATGGTGCGATAATCGAAATGAAAATCTCTCAAATTAACATTAAAATAAGTAATCGAGTATATATCAGTAGAATTTCAACAGTGATGAAATTATTTGCAGAAATTATCTTTAAAATTGAGGTTATGCCAGCAGAGGATATTATCTTTATCTCTCT
>JABUQX010071499.1:37500-42500 GCA_015478945.1 Trachelipus rathkii | reverse complement strand
GGCGCCAGCTCAGAAGCGTACTCCCTTAAAACACGTGGAGGAACGCCATCCGGGCCAATAGCCCTTCTGGCGTTCATTTATCTCAGGATCTCATTCACCCGATCATATGTAATCACAGGTAAAGACATGGGAAACCCGAGAGGAGAAGGTGTCGGAGAAGGTATGCCAGAATCATCCAGGGTAGAATTAGATGAAAAAAGGAGACTGAAGAAATTGGCCTTTTCAAAAAGAGAGTTAGCTACAGATCTGTCAGAGCGATTAAGAGGAGAAAAGTGCAGATTTACAAAAGTTATTAAAGATGTTTATGGCAAGAGGACATAAATTTTTATCAGTAAAAGAATCAAGCAGGTTGGCAAACTTTCTTTTTAGAGAAAGTGCGCTTTGCTTGTCATGACACTTCGGCTTCTGTCACTAAAGTGGGAGCTGTAATCGTTGACGGGATGAGCAGGTTCATTCCTTCCTCGACTAAATCTTTCTCTCTTCATAATTCATGGTTCGATCGTTCTTGTTCTCTTGCCATTCAGGCTAGAACAGCGCGTATCGGGAGTGGAAAAATTATCGTTCTCCTATCATTCTCCGCTAATTTTCATTCAGCTGAGAAATCGTGCAGGGATACTCTTCGACGAGCAAAGCGGGCTTTTATCAAACGAAAATGTGCTAACCTCCTTGGTTCTCCTACTGATAAATCTTTCTGGCCTCTTGCCAAAAACAACTCTAACAACTTTGTAAATCTGCCTTTCCTCTTCTTATTCGATCTGATGGCTCTGTTGCTAACTCCAAAACTGAAAAAGTCAATCTCTTCGGCCTCCTATTTTCTTCTAACTCAACCCGTAGACGATTCTGGCATTCCTCCTCCTGATCCTCCTCCTTCTCCTCTTAGGTGTCCTATGTATTTGCCTGGAATTACATTTGATCGGGTACATGGGCTTCTGAGATCTATGATCGTTAAAAAGGCGGGCGGCCCGGATGGAATGCCTTCCCGAGTTTTGAGGGAATGTGCTTACGTGCTGACCCCGCCATTTGTTCAACCATATTCTCTACATCTCAATTACTAGCACTTCCCTCAAGTTGGAAGCACGCACATGTCCAACCTATTTCCGAAAAAAAGAAGTACTCTGATCCTTCTTAACTGAATCGCCCTATAGCTCTCCTTGTATTCTATCTAAAATCTTTAAACCCTTTCTCAACTCTCATTTCTTAGACAATCTGGAACTCATTCTCTTCTTTCCGATCGTCAGTACGGCTTTCGACGTTCAAGGTCTACTGGCGATAAACTTTCCTATTTAACCGATTTATGGTTTTCCGCTCTTAAGAACTATGGGTAGACTTGCCTAATGGGGCTTGACATATCCAAAGCATTTGACCGGGTATGACACACGTTACTGCTCTCCAAGCTCACCACTTTGGGTTCCTCCTTCTCTTTGCTTACTTATGTCAGCTTTTTTTCAAATTTCTCAATATTATGGAAGTAATCAGTGGAGCGACTTCTTTCTTTTTTCTGTCAATAGTGGTGTTCCTCGGGTTCTGTCTTATCTCCTAGTTTATTCCTACTTTCATTAATGATCTTCTCACTTGCACATCTAACTCTATCCATTCATATGCCGATGACTCGACCCTTCATTCTTCAAATCATTTTTCAATTCTGCTCCCTCTTTTTACTTCTAGAATTGCCTCTCGTCTAATCTTTCCGATTCGTATTCTCGCTGATCTGGATAGAATTTCCGAGTGGGGTCGTCTCAACCTTGTGAAATTCATTTCTTTAAAAACCCTCTTCTGTTGACAATATAAACATCCTTGGCCTTAACATAAACAAAAAAAATATCTTGGAAACCACATCACAATGGTTTCTTGGGCGGACTCAAAGAAATCTGGGAGTTCTGTTTAAGACTGCGAGATTTTTTTCCTCTTCTCAGTTACTCCAGGTATACAAGAGTCTCATCCACCCATGTGTGGAGTTCTGTTCTCATATCTGGGGGGCTCTGCTTTCCCCATCTTTTGGACAGGGTCGAGTCAAAAGGCCAAAAGGCTTATAAACTGTCCTGTTGGTGCTTTACTTGACCCTCTATCTTTGCGGCGCGATGTTGGTGCCTTATCTCTTTTCTATAGGTACCGCAGCGGCAATTGTTCGAGGGAAATTACCACTCGCATACCACCACCTTTACGACGCCCAAGAAGCACAAGGGTTGCTGTGTCTGCGAGCAAGTTTTGTGTGGATATTGGTAACTCCAGGCTAGTTCGCTGCGGTGCTTCCTTCTTTCCTTTGCCACCTCTGTTCTGGGAACTCTCTTCCATTTCTGTGTTTTCCTGCTGAAATTTAATTTCCCTCACTTTAAATCCTTGCGTCTAGTGCTCATTCTGCGTAATTTGCCTAGTGGATGGAAATTTTGGGGTAACACCCCCTCCCTGAATAGAGCTTTGTCCGTGAGTGGTGGTGACAACTGTAAAAAAAAGAATGAAAAATTAGTAAGTGTGATAGGATAACGAAAGTTTATAATGCGCATATGAAATGTCTCTCTCTTGAATAGCGCGAGAGAAAGCCTTATCGATCAATAGATTTTGAGGAGAAAATGATTTAGTTGTAGATGGATTTTATTTTTTCTTACAGTGTTACCACCATTCACGGCAGACCCCTTATTCAAGGAGGGGTGTTTCACGCCTCAGAAGTCAACAATAGACTAACGTAAATTACGCAGACGAGCACAGACACAAGCTTTGAAGTGGGATATTAAATTCAGCAGGAAACACAGAAGATGGAAGAGAATTTCACAGAACAGAGGTGGCAGGAAAGAAGGAAGCACCACAGCTAACTAGCCTGATGTTACCAATATCAACGCAAAACTCATGTGCAGACACAGCCAACCTAGTGTTACAAGGGCGACGTAAAGGTTGTGGTACGCGAGTGATAAGTTCCCTCTAGCACCTGCGCTGCGGTTACCAATAGAAAAGAGATAAAGCACCAACATCGCACAGCAAAGATAGAGGGCAAGTGAACTGGAAAGTACAGAACATTTATAAGCCTTTTGGCCTTTTGACTCGACCCTATCCAAAAGCCTGGGATGCAACCAGAGCCCCCTTAGATATAGAGCAGTAGTCCATACAAGGGCGGATGAAGACCCTTGTATAGCTGGAGTAACTGAGAAGAAGAAAAAAAGTCTCGCAGTCTAAACAGAACCCAGTTTCTTTGAGGTCCTCCTAGCAACCGTTTGTTTGATGCAGAGGTTCCAAGAATTTTTTTGTGTTATGTTTAAGGCCAGGGATGTTTATATTATCAACAGGAGAGACGAGAGAACCGTCGAAAAGAGATAGGGAAAGTTAGAGTGTCTTAGAGAGGGAGATTTGTATAAGTTGGATAGTTTAAAGAATTGAACTTCACAAGGTTCAAACAACCCCAACCGGAAATTCTATCCAGAATCAGCGAGAATAGAATCGGAAAGAATTAAGGATTAAGACAGGCAATTCTAGAAGTAAAAGGAGAGCAGATTGGAAAGAGTTGAAGACATGAAGGGTCGAGTCATCGGCTAATGAGTGGATAGAGTTAGATGTGCAAGTGAGAAGATCATTAATGAAAAGTAGGAATAAAGTAGGAGATACGACAGAACCCTGAGGAACACCACTATTGACAGAAAAGAAAAAAAAGTCGCCCAATCAACAACAGCCGATATTGAGTGATTTGAATGAAAACTAGATATAAGTAAGCAAAGAGAAGGAGGAATCCCAAAAAAGGAGAGCTTGGAGAGCAGTTACAAATGCTATACAAAGTCAAATGCTTTGGATATGTCAAGCGCCACCACGCAAGTCACCCCGTAGTTCCTAAGGGCGGAAAATCATAAATCAGTATGATAGGAAAGTAAATTGCAAGTAGACCTCGAGCGTCGAAAGCCATTCTGGCGATCGGAAAGAAGTTAACGAGATTTCAGATGATCAAAGAAATGAGAATTGAGAAGGGTTTCAAAGATCTTGGATAGAATACAAGTGAGATCTATAGGTCAATAGTTAGAAGGATCAGAGCAGCTTACTTTTTTCGGAATAGGTTGGACATGTGAGGGCTTCCAACACTGAGTGAAAGTGCTAGAATTGAGACATAGAGAATGCAGTTGAACGAGGAGAGTGGCCAGCACGGAAGCCCACTCCCTCAAACCTCGTGGAGGAATGTTGTCCAGGTCACCCGCCTTCCTAACGTTCATAGATTTCAGGAGCCCATGCACCAGATCAAATGTAATCACAGACGAAATGCATACTACACCTGAGAGAAGGAGGAGAAAGAGAAAAGCCCAGAATCGTCCAGGGTTGAGGTATAGGAAAATATGAAGACGAAAAGATTGGCCTTTTCAATTGGAAAATTAGCAACAGAACTATCAGACCGAATAAAAGGAGGAATGGCACATTTGTAGGAGTTATTAGAGATGCTTTTGGCAAGAGGCGAGAAAGATTTATCAGTAGGAGAACCAAGGAGGTTATCGCACTTTCGTTTAATGAAAGAGTATCCCTGCAACGATTTCTAGCTGAATGAAAATTATCAAGAGTGATAGGAGAACAAGAATTTTTCCACTCCCAATACGCACTGTCTCTAGCCTGAATGGCCAGAGAACAAGCACGATCGAACCATGAATTATAAATAAAGAAAGATGTAGTCGAAGAAGAAATAAAACTGCTCATCCCATCAACGATTACAGCTCCCACCTTATCGGAAGACGTCGAAGCGTCACTAGAGACAAAGCAGTCATTCCAGTTATAGTTAGTGTAGAAGCAACGCAAGGCCCCCCAATCGGCCCGATCAAAGTGCCAGAAAAAACGAGCAGGGAAGGATTGAACTGTTGAAGAGAAAGTATTAAAATTAAGAGATATAAGGAAAGATATATGTTGGAATTTTTGTCGAAAGAGTTCGTCGAGTGACTGAAGGACTGATTGGTGAAGAAGAAGGTGCGTTTAGGAGTGGTAGAGGATGTGTGGATCAAATCTTTACATTAAAGCAAATGATTGAGAAAATGAGGGAGAATGAG
>JABUQX010071499.1:30000-32500 GCA_015478945.1 Trachelipus rathkii | reverse complement strand
TCCTTAAAGCTGAAAAAAAGATGAACAGAGTTGAAAAAGATGCTTGTTGCATATTCCGTAATATGGTTCGATTATTATTTCTAGGAAACCTTAAAAATACTAATTACTACAGCTGGTAAAAAGACCCGTTTTTAATGTTATAAGAAGGTATGGGATGCCCCCATTCATTAAAGCTACATTTTATGTAATCACAGTGACTTTTTTTCATGGAGATTTTTAGGGAATCATTATGTGAGAAGCTGGTGAAACATTTCCACTATTTAAATTTCAAATAATGAAAAGACGATAATCAGGCACGTCACGTTACGGTCTAGCTTGCTCTACGACTCGGGTGCTTACTGTCGCGTAGTTTGAGTAGAAAGGACAAAACCTATCTTCAACGAGAGGTAGACGATAGAGAGCTAAAGAGATTCTCGCACGCAGAGTTTATAAATTTAGATATATTAAAATGTTTTAGCAATTCTTAGTCGTCTGCATTTGATACTTAGTGTTTTGTTGCTTTTTTATGAAGATACACACAATTCCCACTAGATAACTTTTTCCAATTAAAAATAAACTACTTTCTTGTTTTAGAGCCACCTTTTTTTATTTAAAGAAAAAGAATATCGGTATAATAGAAAATTGTAATGGTCATATCTCACATACGGAGTTGTGGGATGCAATACAATCGTCACATACAGACTCAAGCTAATGTGGGTGAAAAATACAAATATCTGAATTATCTTCTTCTCAAACTTCTACAATGATGTATATATAAAAGTCGTGCATGTAAACTAAATATGTCTTTTCAGAGGTGTATCTTACTTAATAATATTTCTTTCCATGCAAAAGGTAGAAAGAATGAAAAATCTAGAGGCCTTTAATCCATCTTCAAATGTTTACCTACTGTGCCCAAATAAGTCTGGTATACAACCAGGAACTGGTGATATAAGAGGATAATGGAGTATTCTGACTACTATGTATTAACCACTAAAGAGATGACTTTATTCAGTTTTCATTTTCTCTCCTTCAAACGAGTCTCCGTATAAGGGCAATTGAAACATAAATCTGACTAATGAGAGCCAAAACTAGTAATAAAATACATACGAGGAGACTAAATTCTGGAGTGATTAAGCTTTATGGGGTTAGCAAATGGAATGCGTATGCGGAAGTTATAAACAGATATCCTCTAGAAAACATCACGTCTTTTTTCATAAAATTTTCCAAAGCAAAGAAGAGATTGAAGCAATCCAGTCCAATTAACCCCCAAAATCCACGAAAGACCCTGTAAAAGAGCCAGCGTAAATCACCTCTATTAAAAATCAAACTTTCGTATACTTTATTTATATGATAAAAACTTGTATAATACCACCGGATACGGTTTTTCTCAAGAAAAAAGGTGTCTTAATTTAAATCGGAAGAGTTATTTTTCTAATGTATATAGGTTATTCGCGTTATGCACAGTTGCGAATTCCTCATGAACCTCCGAAATTTTCAATAAAACATTTAGTTTCCGATGCTGAAATGCATTTTATGGCAAGAAATTATGTAAGTTTTCATTTTGAGACCGTCATCCATGTGATAAGCAAAAATTAACTCAGTTTCCGACTATTATCTGGGCTCTTAAAATGACTCTCTTGGTCGTGCAATAATTTTAAAATGTCAAGATTACTTAAATATTCAAAATCCAATTTTCAGTGGAATTTTTATTAACATCATGACTGTCTCCATAAAAAATTTTGAGCTTTAAAAAAAAGTTTTGTTGAGTTAAACAGATTAATTTTATTTTGTTACTAGTACTGCGGATTGATTTTCTCAATTTAATTTAAAAAAACTTTTGCTTAAGACCATAGTGTTTAAAGGTTTCGTATCCTAATAGAGTATGGCCCACCTAAAAAGCCTTAATAATATTCAAACATGTATTTTTAGTATTAGCTTCTTACCAGACAAAAAACAAAAAGTTAAGAATTATTAATAAAAAAATTAAAATAACTTGTTTTAATTAAATCTCCCAAAAGACCCGATATTTATTTTCAGCAAACTAAAACTAATTTTAAGAGGGAGACTCATAACTATAAAAATGAAAAAATTTTTCAAGGTTCAAAAATCAAATTTATTGACTAAAGATTATCGTGAGACTTAAACTTCTAACCAGAAGAAAAAAATAACTCAAATTTATTTCCAGCTAAAATAAACAACAAAATAATACCAACAAAGTTTAACAACACACATCGCTCATTTGCTGCAGCAACGACGTAACTGAAATACTGTGTTTTTTGAGGTATTACTATAGAGAGATTATAAACTATATAGGTAATTTCAACTACAGGAATTACATATCCCATCTTTTAAATCTCCTCATGAGAGACCGTTAGCGTTGATATAACTACCCTATATTTTGTATTTTATTTTCAAAACAAAAGACTTTCTTGAGAGAAATCACAGTTCTTGAGATATGACGTTGTTGTAGCAGATGAGCTATATTTGAATAAATTCAGCTTTAGATATTGAATGAAAATGT
>JABUQX010071499.1:0-25000 GCA_015478945.1 Trachelipus rathkii | reverse complement strand
TTTGTTTTGCGCTTTTATAGGTTATATGATAATATATCGCTATATTCTTTGTTTATTTTCTTATATATATATATATAATATATATATATATTATATAATATAGTAACTATATATATATATATATAATATGAAGAACAGTAAATTCATAAAACATTTCAGTGAAAGCTGTGTGACACAAAACTACTCAAAAGTGTTTACAGTTTTAATCCGTCTTACTATATGTCTGAAACAGTAAAGCAGATAGCTTAAACAATTAAAGTCATAAAGCAGATACAGCAACTTGAGCACTGAGTGGTCCCCTCTCCATCCCTCTTTGCGTTACGTCTTTACGGCTACGTCTTATACTGTTGAGGTATGAAAAAACATTTTTTACATACCTAATGCAATTATGAAGTAAATAAAGCACGTGAAGTCAAACAAAGCAGTTACAGCAAATTAGCACCAATGTGACCCCCTCTAACAATCCCTCTTCGTTACGTCTTTACGTCTTACGTCTTTAACTGCTTTAGGTGTTTGTACAAAAACATGTTTTTACTAATTACAGTGGTTTTTGAAAGCATACCTAATATAAGGTATATATATATATAATATATATATTATAATATAATATATATATATATATATATATTTCATATATCACACGTGATTATGTAAAAACATGTTTCTACATACACTAAAGCAGTAAAGGACGTAAAGACGTAACGCAAAGAGGTTGTAGAGGGGGGGGCAATCGTGCTAATTGCTGTATTGCTTGTGATGACTCTTACTGTCTTTACATATACTGCTTATGCTTAGGTATGTAAAACCGCATGTTTTTTCTATTACCCCTAAGCATAATACGAGTAAAAACGTCGCATAAGAGGATGGACAGATGGGCGTGCACAAATTGTGCTTTTTTGCTGTACGCTTTTATTGACGTTTACTGCTTACGATAGTGTCTCGTATACGTTTATGCAGAAATCAGTGATATTTAGGAGAGCATTAAAACTGTGCAAAACACGTTTGTGGAGCAGGGGTAGGGTTGGGTTCCATAGCCTTTAACATATTGTTTTACTGAATTTAGCTGTTCAGTATAATAAAGAAATTTATAATAATAATATGTATATAATATATTAATATATATGAAAATTATATATATATATAATTAGTTATATATATAATATATATAATAATGTATAAAAATATATATGTTATATATATAATATATATCATATTATATAATATATTTACAACATTCATGATATAGTAATATTAATTAATAAAGAACAGAATTCAATGTATTTACATTTACCCATGTATTTGATTTAACTATAGTGGTATATATATAATTATATAATATATATATATAATATATATATAATATAATATATATATTAATAATATATAAGATTATTATATATATATATATATAAATGTATATATATATAATATATAATAATTATTATATAATAGAATATAAGGAGATATAGGGTAATAATATATTATATCTATAATATATATATATTGTAGTATTATATATATTATAATATCTAATTATTGATTGTATATATATATATATATATTATATATATATAATATAATTATATATATTATATATATATCATATAAAAATAATATATATATATTATATATAATAATTTGCGTTTATATTTCTGATCCAGATGTCGTCGAAGCAAGATGTAATAAAAAATTGAAAGTAAGAGATAAATTAGAAGATGAAAGACAAGCAAAAGCTGTAAGGAAAGAAGAAATAAGTAAGAGCGTCTGCACTTCCTATTCTGCCGCGCTATCACATTTGCCGAGTTTTTTAACCATGGTTTAGTCTATCATTTGGACTAGATCAGAATGCCAGATAAAGGAGTTTGAAAATTTTGCAGAATGAGCGTAAAAAGAAATTAATTACGAGTTTATAAAATTTATATATCTGTAAAATTTGTTGATTAAATCTAATAATTAAATGTTATAAATTATAAATAAAAGAATAATTGGATGGTAGTGGCATAACTTTCGTATATCTGTTCTTTTTGTTGAAATTTTGGAATGTACTAGTCATTTGGCCATCATGATAGAGCAATTCTGCTTACTACGTCTCGTATTGGATTCGAACGCCTCTTGATCTCAAAAGAAGAGGGCCTCATCTATGCAGTTACCAGGAGCAGAAGAACTTCCTTTCAAACGGTCTTTCTTTTAAATAATGAAATAATAATCAAAAAATAATAATAATATAAAATAAGAGTAACGATTGAAGTAAGGATTTTCAAATATAGAGTATTATTGAGTGGTGAATTTTTTGTGATAATATCATAAGATACAATATAAAGATAATAACAAAACTGACAAATGTAAAATACGGTCAGATCATTCTACTGGATAATAATGTATAATAATAATCATAATTAATAATAATAATAAAATAATATAATAATAATAAAATAATAATAATAACAAAACTGACAATGATGATAAAATAATAGTAATAATAAAATATAAATACTGGACAATCGAAGAATAGATAAATTTATTTGGTATTAATGTAATAATAATTAATAATAAATAATAATAAAATAATATAATAATAATAATAATAATAATAATAATAATAATAATTATAATGTGTGATAAAAATGATATTTTATATAAATAATAATGATAATATTATATAATAATATGATATTTATATTTCTATATATTTAGTGATTTTGCAGTGACTATATATTTAGGGTGCTAATGATATAGTGTATTTATGTATATTTTATTATTTTATTTTTTAATATATTTATTCTATTTATATAAAAGCGCCGATAGTCCTCAGTGTTAAGTGAGACTCAAACAAAGCGAGGGTCCCAGTTCGCAACTGGTCGGGTGCGAAAGAGCATAGATCAGCTATTCTCCCTTGGCTTGGTTCGCACGTCCGCGACTTAAAAGAGTAACACCTCCTCCGTTGAGACTTAGGGACTCTGCTCCTATGAGATGACTGTTGATTTATCTTGTAAAAAAAAAAAAAAAAAAAAAAAAATACACTATTTTTTTCTGTTTTTATTATTATTATCATTGTGCTTTTTTAGCTTATTAGATATAGATAAGAGTTTGAAAATCAAGATAAGGATTGTATAATTTTGATCGTATTGACTCAGCCTCGGTAGCACAATGGAATAAATAAAATGTCTAAAGCTAAGTTGTGAGAGTTTCGTTTCGAATCCTATTTTAAATAAAATTATTGTGTTGCATATACATTCAAGGCGCGCTGGTCTTAGCTGCGTATATCAACCGGCTCGCACGCGGCGATTAGCGCAAGCACGGATTCGGCACCGAGTCCCACGCGGGGAGGCCAACCAGACCACGGAAATGTTAAATACATTTGGAAAGTGTTCTTAACAAGTGACGTCATACGAAAGTGCATGAGCACTCATAGAACAAAGGGGTAGGGTGAAAAATGGTCATGAAAGTACATGATGCATAACGATGCATGACAATAATGGTTAGCATAAACACCTACTAAACCTTACGAGCTAATTATGGCAATTGCTTAAAAGGAATAGGGGCCAAATGGGATGCAACCCCCAGGAAAAAACGGCAGACATGAAACGTACCCTGGAAGGTAGCCCCCACCTAGAAAGAGACGCCTAATTAGGAAAAGACTCTTAGGTCCTGGACACCATTTCCAGGCTGACCCTGTGCTTATCTGGTCGATAACTCTCCATACAGACACTTTAGTTTTCTAAGCGAAGAAGTTGCTGTCTGTTTAAACTGTAGACTCACTCGGCTTGAATAGTGTAGGAAACACCCGATTGCCCAAAGAAAACATTTTTAGATAAACATCTGTCAGTGTATAACTTTATTTCAAGCTAACATTATGAAGCATTGTTGAAGACCCGCAATAATTTAGCCTTTCCCATTAAAAATTGAGAAGAGACATTAAACAAGACATTTTGCCAACTATAAATTTGGGTTAAATGCCAAATGTGATGCTTTACATAGTTGTGTATATTTACTGAAAAATGGTGCCCGTTAGTGCCTAACGGTTATTATAGGCTTTAGCGTTGCGTTATAATAAGTTGTAGAAAAAAACGAGCGAGTATGTTCATGTTAAATAAAAAAATGAAATCCGAAAAGAGAGAAAGCCGGGCCTATCCAAGATGTATTACTAATAAGATATTATACTCAATTATTATTAAATTTGTATTAACTTTTGAATATATGTATTATTGAGTTTAATAGATATTAATATTAATTATTTTATTTCATTAATTTAGTTTTATTAGTATAGTTATTTCTTGTTATTATTAATTTAATTAATATGAATATTATGTATTCCAGAACAAGATTCTATAGAACTTTCTTACATAAATTAGTTTAGCTTATAGAATATAAAAAGAGAGGGTCTCTTCTGTATTCCCATGGAAGTAATGCCCATCAGTAACAAAAAATCTAAAACCCAGTGTCAACGATGTTGTGTTTGTATTCTGAGGGAAGCTCCTTGGCCAGCATATATTGGATGCTTTCTTTTACACCAAAGTAAGCGGTTTTATGCCCCATAATGATAAAATAAAAAATAATAATTAAAATAAATATCATGATTGGTAATGAGGATTACTATTATATTATTATTTATTATTATTATTATTTTTGAATATATATTATGCAATCATTTATTTTACCAATTATATTATTATTATTATTATATTATTATTAATTATTATATCATTATTATATATATTATTATACTATATATTATATATTATTATATATGCATTCGTGCTGTTTAATTAACTTTTAAAAATATTATTATGAAAAGTTATTAGTCTTTAATTTCAATAAGTGATTTGAATATTCGTTTGTATATAAATTGAAGAAAGTTAATGATGTCGGTATTAGATCCACATTTTAATTAAGTGGTGAAATTATACTTACTGAATATATAGAATTATAATGAATTGAAGGGATAGTTATTATATATGCTATTTTATAGTAATACATGTATGTAAATATATATGATGTTATGAGAGGGAAAGTTATTAATTAGTGGAATAAGAACACTTCTAAATATCGATATTAGTATAATCTGTATTATATAATATAAATAATATAATATATAACTTATATAATTTATAATGATAGATATATATGAGTATATATATTTACCAAAAAAAACTACCTTTTAACGTGCTTACCCTTATGCAGGGTAACACGGGGGTCCACCAGGAAATCGAACTTAAATTATATAATATAATATAATTTATATTAATATAAATATATATATATTATTATATATAGTAGTATTTGATATTGATAAAGAAATAACATTGACTGTATTTGATTTATATATATATATAATATATATATAAATAATTATATAGGCGTAGTGTGGAAAAAATTTAAATGGGTTATCAAATATTGATAAACGTCCAAGCGCCACAAAATAATAGGTATATTTTAATAGTGAGTCAAATGTAGTATTAATATATAAGTATATATAGTTATCAATTAGTAATATGTATAAATAGGAATATATATATATAGGTTAATATAAGTAGGTATAGAGAATTATTAATTTAAAGTATTAATATATATATAAAGAATCTAGGTATATATAATATATAGTATAATATCTGATATATATATATATATATATATATAACCCTTTAAAATTAATTTATATAAAATTAATTATAAATAAAATAATATGATTAAATTGATAATGAGTTCCAGGCCTCTTGAAGGATTGAGAAGGTGCACGGGTTTATCCTTCCTGAAATAGAACGGAGGCTAATAGATATAATTATATAGATTATAGATGCTAATTGATTGGATTTGGAAAGTTGTTAATGTTAATAATAATAGCGTAATATATATATATATATATATAATATTGGAGGAGTAAGTGAATAATTAGTTTACTAGATAGTATCAAGATTATGAGAGATATATAGTGAGAGCTATACATATCATACTTAAGTATTTGCTACCTTAATATATATAAGATATGTAGTTAAGATAGATACTATATTAGTATATATAGATTATAATAAAGTAGAGGTATAAAATATTATTTGTATAATAGATAATAATAATAATAAAAATAAAATAGAATAATAAATTAATAATAGATAATAAGTAATAATAATAATAATAATATAAGTAATAAGAATAAATAAAATAATAATAATGAGATATCAATATAATGAAGTAAAAATTTAAAGAATAACCCAATAATAATAATAGAAAAATTAATAATAAGTATGTAAATAGAATAAAAATAATGAAATAATAATAATATATATAAATGCTTAATATATTTCGAGTTCGAAGAGTTTCTTAGTCATAGTAATATAATAATATATAGCTGAATGATTAGACTGTAATATATTGTGATGTATAAGTACCAAATGTGTCGATTAAGTGTATATACTAATTGGTAGAAGATTGATCATATAATATATTATGATAAATTGTTATATCATAAATCTTACCATTGTGTGGTGTTGTACAGTAATAGAGAAAAGATTGAAATAGATAAGCAAGAATTAAAATATTAATTTTATTTATATAGTATACTATAGTATTTTAGATTTTAGCAAAACAAGGTGACAGCATATATATTATACGGGAGACTTAGTCTATTAGTGGGCGCATTACAAATCATATCGAACATAGGCATATATAATTTGATAGAACCGGTGATTTATATGGCGACAGCTGATCACTGATCACTCGCAGAGTCTCTCTCTCGCTTTGGGGTTCCTCTTTAGCGTATCTTTGCTACGTAGCTTTGAGATTTATCGTTCAAAAAATCGCCTACACAAGATTATATTTGTAGGTATCTGATGTATGAGTGTATAGGCGACTTCCTACTTGTCCTTTATAGATCATATCTATAATAATGTTTCCTGCGAGTGTCTCCATAGAATGTGTAACTCCTTGAGCTCTTTAATTTTCTTAACTTATCATTCAATAGTGATTTTGCGTCACGCTCAGCATAGTACTAACGTTCGTCTATCCATCAGATATGTGTTATGGAAGCAAGCTCGTACCTCTCGCGTTCATGTCTTTTTAATTCACATCATTTCTAATAGTGCGTACTCCGTCGTAGTATGTAAAGAATTAGAGATGGACTTCTAGAATTGGCCTCTCGTCTTAAATCGTATCCACTCTATTCTCGCTTATCTGGACAGAATTTCCGGGTAGGTCATTTCAACACTTGTGAAATTCATTCTTTAAAAACCCAACCTCTACAAATCTTCCTCTCTAAGACAGTCGCACTCACGCAAAATCCTTCCGTAGTTATCTTTCACGGTTCACTCATGTCTACTTCCTGATTGACGAAGTAGAAATCGGATTGCTTGGACTCAGAGCATAGAGCAAGAGAGAAAAATGTACTGTCGGAAACCTCACATCCACACTCTAACCTTCGTTGTGATTATAGACATCGCCAAAAGAAAACTGAATTATGATGTATAGTACTGCGGTAGAATCTTTTTTTCCTCACTCGTCAGTTACGTTCGCAGCTTAGTAACAATCTAAAGACATCAATCCGAGATTTCTAAGATGAAGTACTGCTCCTCATATCTGGGGCCCTCTGTTTCACATCCTAGCTTGTTGAGAAGTAGGAGATTTCGAGTCGAAACGGCCAAAGAGATGCTTGTGATAAACTGTTATCATGAGCAGTTTACCAGTTCATTTGACTCTCGTTATCTTGCGGCGCGTTTAGTTAGGTTGCTTTAAGTCTCTTTTACACTCATAGTACCGCAGCGGCGCAAGTGCACGTAAGGAGAAAATGGTTATTCACACAGTTGCGTGTTGCGCGAGACCTTAAGTCAGGAACAACGTCTCTCTCAGTAGTGCACTAGAAGAAGTGTGCTCTTATCAGGCGGCATGAGTTTGTGTCGTTGATTATTGGTAACTATCGGGCCTAGATTGCGCTGGTATTACAAGTTGCTTTCGCGTATTCGGTTTTACACAGCTATCTCTCTATTGATCTGTGGAATTTACTTCATCTTCTGTGTATTTCTTGTGAGATATTAATATACTACTTCCCGGATATTTTAAGACCTGGCGTCTGAGTTATGTTTGCTTAGATAGAGGCGTAATTTTACCGTTTGATGATAGAGTATTTAATAATCTTGTGAATGGCAGGAAGTTGTGATGTGGTGTGCATCCAACATTCACCCACATCTCCTATATATGGGCTCGTGCCCCCTGTGACGTTAAAAAGTAGTCTAGGGTGTCGATATAGACCGTTGCGCTTGTTTAGAGTACTTATACTATAATGAGAGGTATATATGTTGTTACCTTGTGTTAATGAGTATATATTTATTATATATAGGTATAAAATAGGTACTGGTACTCTTGAATGAAGTGGTATAGATCTTAAAGTTTTTAATGTTATTCTAAATATATAATGGACAATCTTTATATATAGTGTACGTTAGGTGAGAGAAGGAATTATATAAATGAGGATATGAATACGTATTAGAGTTAAGTTGACTTATAACAATTGTGTGTTATGTGGATTAAGTTAATAAGGGTTGATATATAGTAGACAAGAATATGTAAAAGTACGATTGAGATAGGGTTATATTGTATTACATGTGGAAGTAAATGATTGAATATGATAGTCGGTTATTAGTTAGTTAAAGGATGATATAGTGGTGAGTGTGTTGGACATAAATACGATAACCGCGCTGAAGTCGAAGAAATATATAGTAAGGATTGTGACGTCTTATAAGTAATATGAGTAAGGTCTGGTAAGTAGAGAGAAAGGTGAATGAGTTGGCAGAGGCGAGATTATATTAAGTAAACGTTGCATTATGAATCAGTAGCCGAGCGATGTATATGCGGTAGCCAGAGTATTTTGTGAGGGGCCCAAAGGCCTATAGTCTGCCTTGTTTTCACGGATGTTGCGCAAAAAAAGAGTAAAAATTAAGGGATGAAACCACTTATCCACTGACGTATTATATAATACCAAATAAGTAGATGGTTACGTTGTGATAGCGTCCCATGGATATATCATCTTTATATTAATAAATAATTAAGGGTGGGTTTCCTGACTTGACGTAACGGATATCTCTTTAAATATATATACGTATAGGTATAAGATATGAGTAGGCTAGGTATTAAAAGGTACTGTGGTACTATTCAACTTATTATTTATCGACTTGTTTGATACATATTCTATTATATCATACTACTATTATTCTTTCCGATTGCATGACACGCCCATTTACCCCCTAGTTACTGGGAAAATATAAAATAGGGATAATAGTAAATGGTATATATATATATATAGTATATATATATTATATTAATTATAAATATTAATATATATATGATATATATTATAATATTATAATATATATATATTAATAATATTAAATATAAAATACCATATATATATATATATATTATATATATAATATATATATATAATATATTATTAATATAATAATATAATATATTATATATTATATAATATAATTATAATATATATATATATTATAATATATATATTATATTATATATTGTATAATATATATATATATATATTTTAATTAATATATATTATATTAATATATAATATATATATATAATTTAATACATAGACATAAATATAAGATATATAATACAACTAGTTATACATAATTTATTTAGTGTGGCCCAAAAAATAAAAATCATTAAAATTTAACGAATAAATATGTAATCAATATTAATCTAGAACGTTTATAATTAAGCATGTGACGTTATCACCGTAATTAAGATATATTCACATTCTAATGTTATATAATTTGATATTAATGATTAAATATACAATTTAATTTTTTTGTGATACCTACTGAATATGCAGCAAAGTTAAAAAGTTATTTTATGCGCGTGGTACTGACGTAATATAAATTATGTGTAGTACGGTAGTTTATCAAGATTTTGATGCTGTAGACTTTTATTATAGAGTTGCCTTGGCTATTGTGCCAACTCACCAAGAGAATTTTACCCCTGTCTTTCCTATGTTGTCTAAGCCTATTATAAAGTAGAAGATACAATATTGAACCGTTCTTTACCTAACGGCGTTCCACATAATTTCTTATATGTTTAGAATATGTCTCAATTTTAATGAGTCTAATAACTAAGATCGTAGATACACATGACTTGGGCTTATTGGAGTTAGCATGAATATCAGAAATCTAATGACCTGTTTATAGAATCAAAATAACTATTAACCATATCAATTGTAGCATAATATATATATGTATTTAACAGGTCGAGTACTTTTTGGCTGAACACAAATTAAGATTAAACAGTAAAGAAGAAACTTTCATTAATATAATATATTTTTTAGAGTAAATTATAATATATTTGTACATTCTTAGGATAGTAGAATAATTAAGATATATACAATTCACTTACGCGCACACGCCAAGAGAACGCATAAATGATGCTCTTCTCATACACAATCTATGATCTCACTCGAATATCACCCAGTCATTAATCAGTAATCACACGAATTACAGGGAGTCAACAACATTTGATATACACATTCTTTGCACACTCAAAGATGTTCTATAAACAAAAAATAAACAATTGTATTCACAAAGTATCATCTTGAGTCATTTGAAAAGAGCAAGTTAGAGTGAGTAGTGATTGCTTTTATTTGATACCTCGCACATGCAAACGCAATGAAGACCACCTGGTAATAATCAATTTTATTAAGAAGAAATCTACTCAGACGAATTTTTATCAATCTTCCAAAGCTCAGATGAGAAGATAACTAAGGGACAACGATAAGTGATTTTATATTTATATACGTAATCGATGAAAGAATAAATAATAAATTAACTAATTATAAACTATAGTTATGTATACAATACATATTCGAATCTAATAAATGCTACCGTAAAAATGTGAGTGTAGAACATAGATCGTAATGTTTCTCAACTTAGATATAATAGAAATAGAGCTTCCAAAGGCAGGTGGCTAAGAAAAAGCAGCACCGTTTTCGATATTCTGTCAAGACAGAACTCTTTGTTACTAGTGTCGAAGATATTTAGGTCCTCTCTGCAGAACCAGCGTTACTCCCCGGTGTAAGTCCTATTACAAAATGTCAGATAAGGAATAGGATATCGGCCGACTTTTCTAACCTCTGAAGTACCTTACAATCAATGACGATGTTTTCCTAGTTAACCATTATTTTATGTTATATGAATGTACTAATAGCTTAGCTATAAATCTGTTCATGTTTGTAAATAAAAAAATACAATAAAAACCTGAGCCTGTAGTTTCTGAATAAAATTAACTGCGAAGTATGCTTTGGTGTAGTCGTATATCGTATATGTATAATCTTACAAAATTAATATGAATTACGTAATTACTCTACTTCTCGTGCGAGATGTGTTGTAAGCAGGAGAGTGCCACGTAGACAAGTCCCTGGAGCTATCCGCAAATACCCCTGTGGCGGCTTGAGTCAGCAAGGAATCCCGAAATGAGTTCGTAGTTTTTGAAGAGTGATCACTCACGAATAGTCGGTATCTGGATTAATATTCCCGGAAGTAACATTACGCGGCGAAAGGTCTGACCTTCGTAATATAGCAAATTGAAGCTGTGAGGTATATCAGATCGAGAATACAGGAGACCATTTCCTGGTAGTCGGTTGATCTGAGGCAGATCACTCGCGATGGTTAACTTTACCTAATATGAGGAAGTTTAGACGCGAGTCGAGAAAAATTTAAGAAGCACAAAGAAGTTATTAATTGGAGACGAGCTCTTCGTACTAATGCGATATCGTCAATCACTGCATATGCACATTTAATTGAATGACTGATCCACGTGATATCCATCATATACAATTAGACTGCGAGAGTGGAAGACTTTTCTTACACAATTATTTTAAAAAACCCTATGCACCTTTATAAGTAGTTCACCAATTAACCGGGATGCATATATTTGATTGCTAATAAGTATGTTGCCAGACCCTACAGTGACCTCAACAAGATTTGATACCATCCCTTTGGATATATACTCCCGATTACCTGAAGCGAACATAAAATGGATCTCCAAAGTGAGTACGAATGTAAGTAATATTTTGTCTCTCCCATTCAAACCAATACGGGACTTAAGCAATACCGGAACCAAAAGTGGGGCTTGTAAGATTATTAGGGAGAGAAGCGAAAAGAAAGTCTTCTGGCCTTTTGCTAATGTACTTAGGACTATGTCATGTGTTATTCCACGTATGAATCAATAATCAATACATGAGTTAACGGCTTTACAATAACCTGCTTTCAGCAAAATGGATGAGCAATCCCAAACATATCTCCAAGTACAGACACAGAGACAAGTTGACTACAACTTGCTTCGAAAACTTTACGTTCTCACCAAAATTTTTGGATAAGGACACATATTAAATATAAAAGGAGTTATATAAGCAAGAAGCATCAAATATGTGTATCAAAGTAATTAGGTGATATACAAGTACATCTAAAGCCGAGATTTATAAGTGATCTGATAGGAACCCAGGTAGCAACAAATTGTTCTTGAGCTTTTGTGTTTAAGTTACATTGAAGTCAAAAGTCATTAATATACTATACCAGAAGACCAGCATCTACACGGAGAAGATTAAGATGATAAAAAAAGCTTTTCATATAGTAGATTATCAAATTGAGCCTGTACAGTAATAATTATCGATAAGAGTTCGATGTTCCAAGAACAAAAAGAACGGAGACCACACGGGTAACCAATCACCACGATTTCCTTCTTTACCACCCCAATATAATCCACCCTTGTGCCATCAATATCATCTAAAGAAGTCAACATCTTTCTCATATATGTGATATATCGTCTATCGAAGTACAATTTTTTATGTAATCACTCGAAAAAAGATAAGTTATCTAGTAGTATATATGTACAAGAAGCGAAATTGCTGTTTACTGTCCCTTAACCGTCCCAATTTAACCTAGTCAACAAGGCAGCTAAGAAACCAGCGCGCCACACTGACTCTCTACAGATTCATTACTGATAACTTATAGACATCATGGACAAAAGAGAAAGAAAATGGGTATAATGAGTAGTAACTCTCGCCAAATTTGCCTTTTTACTTATGCTTTTTAAACCTTAAATCTACAGCGAGGCAAGATCAAGTATCTTTCAGCGCTAAAGGTATCAATGAGTAACCTAGAAGCTATATAGTGTAAGTAGATGACTCAAAGAGACTGGTAGGAATGCATTGTGACGATTATGAATTATTCAATTATAAAGTAAAGTTAAAGTCTAGTAAAGAAGTTCTCAAAATCAGTTCACATTGTTATAGGTATATTAGTAAAGAAGTAAGCTTTGCAAACTATCATTGCATTATATTAAAGTAGATTGTATATGAAGTACCAGTTTGTAAATGAGAATACAGAAAGATGGTTATAAAAAAGTCTCCGTTGGCACCTCCAAACCTATTCCCTAAGAAACAATAATGTTAGCAAGATAAAGCTCTAGATTCACCAACAGATTTTTTTGATGGTTATAGTTTTCTTATATAAGATAATTTGAAAATATGAGAATAACAAATCTAATTAACGTTAAATCCCAAAGTCAAACAATAAAAAACATTACATAAATGTATGTAAATAAATAAAGAGAGCAAGAAAAATGCAGTTACACTTTGTATTTTCTAGCTTTTATAGTGATTGAAAATATTTATCTTTTAAACGTCTATTGAAATATGTGTCTTGCATGGTTGTATCCAATTGGAATGCGATTGATAAATAAAGAATAACGGTAAACTATAAGAATAGCACTAAGATAAGTGTAGCAAATCAATATATAAATTGTCATCTATACGACAATTGCATAGAAAGAGCTATTTGCACTAGTGCATAAACATTATAATATAAATTAATAATTATATAATCACTTAAATATACAATAAAATAAATAATATATATTATAAATAAATAAAAATATACAAAATAATAATATAAAAAAAAAATAATAATATAAATATATATAAATAAAATAAATATATAAAATAAATAATATAATATATATATAATATATATATCACTTTCTTTCTTTCTCTCCCAGGAAGGAATTCTTACAATGTCAGATGCGCAAAGCATCTAATTCTCACGTCACCTCTCATGCATATTCCTCTTACTCATTACAGCCCTATCAATAATTTTAAAACCAACAATATCTATCAAGAGAGTACATCCCACAATCCAGCAATCTACTTCTTCCGGCCTGTATGCACCAGGTAATATGTCCTAGACCTACTAGTTGCTCCTCAAAGTTATAGACACAGTATTCCACGGCGATTCTCGTGTGCTCCATCCTCTCCAAAGAATTATTTCCAGAATTATCACACACAACATAGCAATCTCGTCCACAATCCTAACATATCAAGATGTCAGTTATCGTATACAATACCATAAGAATACTATATCACTCTAAAACTTATTATCTTTAATAATCTGAGTCATCTATTACTACTATAAAAATATTCATTAAGTTATATCATTAGATAATCCTGACAATCTACACGTTCCGCTGGGTGATCTACTTCCTCTCCTCCTTTGTTGTTGTCCGAAAGCCACATATAAAAAAGACATCCCAGTGCACCTTTACCAGCAGTATAGCTACCTCAGGTGTGGAGTCGGTGATGGCCTGGATATAAGAATATGCACTTTTTTATATTTCCTATCACATTTCTCAAACTACTCCTTCTGTTCTGTCTCCCACATTACATAATTTATTGCTCATTCCGTCAACATCTAGTGTCATCACCCTATCATACTTTTTCCTATTTCTTCCCGTAATCTCTTCTCCACTCTCCCCTTCTGTAAAAACACCCTCGAGATAATGCAGTATTTAACGTCTATAACACCTACTACTCTTCTTCTTCCAAATTCACAATCTATTAGCATTACTCCACTATCCTTCCAATTCCTACGGTTACTTTAATTAGACATTACTCCTGCTCTACGTATATGTCAACTTCTTGCCGCACTTCCAAAAACATACCACAAAAAAACAAAGTGCCCCGACAACAACTATCAAAATAGACCTCCTCCATACATCATATCTTCGATCCAACACTCCCGCATATGCATTATTGTCCCTTTCAAATTCTCCACTCTAAATAAATATTTACCTACGACAGTTTATCTATATAGACACAATATAAGATAAATTAGGAAAACCATTAACCATTGATATCAATCTGTTAATTGGTGTATAAATTATTTTATGAATGGTTTCACCGCAGTATGAGTTTGTATGAGTTTGAACTCACTTGTATGTACATAACATTAATAAAAATATGAATTGGATAGGTATATGGAATGTTATGGGCATCATATAGTATATTCTGACGTACTAAAGTGTATAGGGTTTTTAAGTAGTTTATATATAAGTAAACTCAGCTTGTTGTAAGCTACCAGTTATATATTCAACTAAATATAATAAATAACTCATGACTTGACTTTTAGTATTATTAAGCATGAACCTTTAGTTTATCTCTTTATATTTTACTTTTTTATTGAGAGTGAGGTTGGCCTATATATATATATATATACGTATTATATTTATATTGAACCTTAGTTTAGTGAAAATTTGAGACCAGCTTATATGATATTTGATTAGTAAGGTTATTATAGTAGTGCTCCTGTGGGGATGAAGTAATTTATGATTTTAGATTAACTAATTATGAGTGTTGACCTTAGTTAGCTGCA
Source organism: Trachelipus rathkii (assembly GCA_015478945.1). Taxonomy (NCBI): domain Eukaryota; kingdom Metazoa; phylum Arthropoda; class Malacostraca; order Isopoda; family Trachelipodidae; genus Trachelipus; species Trachelipus rathkii. The sequence goes on along the minus strand of JABUQX010071499.1, from coordinate 9,296 downwards.
TCCAAGTCCACATTAATAGTCAATACTATTGCGCTTGCAATGACCTGTTCCTTTGGTTTCTTTATCTTCCTATTCTTAGCTGGTTGAGAGTAGACTACCAATGACAAAAGCAATGGGTTGATATTAAATATTATTTCGTGATAATTGTGCCACACTACCCGATCACTGCGCAAAACGATGTAGTATGAGTATAGGCATATGTATATGTGATAAGAGTTAGTTACGTGTGGTCAATAAGCTGTCATTCTCGATCAAACATGACTCCAGCATGTACTCCTTATCAACCTTTCCTTTTCCTTACTCTCGCTTCCCAACCTTGTTATAGAATTTTATACCGCTCATCTTCAATACCTATCCTATCAATCTATCACAGTTATGGCTATATATGTGTTTTAAATGTTAGAACTTACTCTCGACCGTCCTATTAGTATTGGTCCCCTATAAGATCTATTACTTACTATATTAAAAGAAGAGAAATTAAGCACACAACCACATATAGTTTTTCTTCCAGCACAACCACACCAACATGACCCCAAAGCTCGCGCCCTAGATCCGGGCCCCATACTCCTAGACAGTGTAGGTTTTAGGATATACTATTCGCGCATTACTTACATGACCTACATTGACACAACCTTTGTGTAAAGCAATATGATGAAGCTTTGAGAGAGCTCAACTGAGACAATGATAATCGACTATTATATACAAGAACTCTCATTAGTATTATATGCCTTTTCAACTCTTACAGCATAGAACCTCCAAAATAGTCGGCTGCAGTCAGTTTCATATGTATTTAAGTCTCCCGGAGGTAGACCTCATATTTCCTCTTCCCACTTCAACTGACAGTCCCTTTCAGCTATGGTCTACCCATTCATCTCTTAAGTGTATATACGGCGACACCAGCAGCTCGCTCTGGGGGAAAACTAAGGTTTTGCCCTGGTCACCCCATAATCTCGAGAACTGATGTCTTGTGTGTAATACGAGACGGATACTCTCAACAGAGCCAAACTGTCAACCATACGAAAACACTGGTATCGAAAACATGTGTAAGTCTGCAGAAATCAAACGTTTATGCTCCCGCTTTGAACTCTTCGAAGTAATTGAATAGACAAATGTGATCGAATCCTCCTTTGTCCTGTTTTCCAATTTAAAATGCAATATATATTATAGCCGCTTAAGCAATTACCCACGACTATGATTATGATGTTTCTTCTCATGCAGGTTTGTTACACAAGCCCATAGTTAAAATGTACCTCAGGTGTTTCGTCGAATATCAAATACATTCTCCCCTTATGGATTTACTTGAAAAACTTATTTACTCTTATTGATGAAGGTACACCCCTTAAGGCGCCCCACTCTCCACAATGCGATCCATCTATCCCAAAATTTTGCTAATTTTGGAAATAAATTTGCTATGTGCCATTATTTTAGAATTTTAGATTTAGCATATACCTCACTTCAAAATGAAATCCAAAAACAATATTCCATTACTCTCACTACGAGAGCCATCAACAAGTCAAATACTTTTCTTACTAGATATTCCTACCATCGACACAGAAATCTAGCCCAGAACTGGCTCTAATATCGTAGATGAAAGGGTTCACTTATATAGCCACCAATATCAACATCCTGGTACAGAGAAGTTATGGCCCAAGTCAATCGCTTGAGCCAGTATAATCACGATATCTCAATGACTACGAGAATTCTTTTCCCATATTTAATGAATAAAAAAATTTATCCTACTTACTTTCATTTTCTAAATATCATATGATTAGAGAGTTTCCTATTATTCAATCTATTATTAGACTCCAGATCATAATAACAAATGCCGCGCTTTTCAGGACTAGCGGGCCAGAAGAGATTATTAAGTTAGATAACTGGTGAAGAAATCAGTAGCACGATCCTCAGAGGACCCGCCTAACAAACTTAAATTCTCTTACGTGTACCTATTTAGCCCCACACGCCTAAAGCGTAGAGAAAAAGAGCGCACCTTATTTATGTGAATCTACGCCAGGGGGGGTAATATATGGTGCCAAAAGAAATCACTTAGACTTGAATATTAATGCAGTGTTATGGTGGAAGTCGAGCAAGCGGACCACGCCTACCTCAAGTAGCTCTACTTAAAAAAAACTAAATAATAAAATAGGAAATAGTCTTTAAAAGCTATCCACAAATAGAATATCTTAGAACTATATATTGAACAAATCATAACTAATAACCCAACGATAACTATATTAATGTGGATATCTACCTGCCCCTCATGGCAGGTTCGTAGAACTAAGTATATTATTATAATAGGTATGGCACTATACTTAACAGCCAAGTTTCTACGGCTATATCTATCCTTACATAACCTAGGGTGGGTTATGCAGTTCAACTGCGATCGATAGATGGACCACAATATATAAGCAGTAGTATAACATAGAAAACTCCAGTTTTGGACAGCATGAAACTCTTATTATAGGTAAGTAATATATATAGGGAGCAGATCTTTAAAGATCATTATGAAGGAGTGGATGAAAAATCCCTTCACGATCACCTATTAATATTATATATATAGTATATGAGGACTGTGTTTACTCTTCTACAGAAATATGTGTGCTTAAAAAAAGAGGATGGAGGAACTTAGATAAGTATCTCATATAACCTATTGTAAAGGCCACAATAATATCTTGGCCTGAACACTGACGAGTGGAGGGTTCTGAGAAGGGAAGAGAGGGGCGATTCCTTGATGCAACCCTTGTCCTTATTTTACTCTCTATTGACCAGCACTCTGAAAAACCATAAGCTAGAAGACCCAAATACCATCTTGCTACAGCTATAAAAATTATATGTGAATTTAAAACTGTTGGATCTCTAAGGAAGTATTAAGAGCGTAGGAATCCACGAGGGTATAGGGGAGGTAGGATACTCCCCATATACCTTACTGGCGAAACAGTGATACTATACTCAATACCTAGTAAGTATCATATACACTTACGTAAAGATTATTTTAACTCAGAATATGATATTATATACTCTTCTAATCAGCGGGATTCGAAACAATGGACTCCGCGTCCCTTAAACCTATAATATATATTCTTAATACTAAAAAAACACGAAATTTTTTTTTGGTAACTAGTAACCGAGGTAATATTTAATGCTCTTAAACCACTAAGGCCTATTTCTCAATTACGTCCTCACATAAAATATAGATGTACGTCTATATCAAGTTGCGTAGTTTTCTTAAAGCACCCTGAGTTTTCTTCTATCTAACCTATAATGCTGAGTTACTCAAAAAAGGTACCTCTTGAGGATTTCAACTAATAATCCAAAGAAGAAAAATCTAAACTGCCAGAGAGTGGTAAATAGAAGTACCAATTTAACATAAAATCGGCCTATTGAACAAGTGGATCTAAAAGTCAGATAACCTCCAAAACCCCAATCTATATACATTAAATGTGATTAAATTAAAATAACATAATTATTAATAAGCTTTCCTTATATATCATAAATATAACTTGCACCATCAGACAAATTGGTACAGCATAATTCTATAATGTACTACTCTAAGATCTCGGCCTATTATGTATGCGAGATGAGCATATTATCAATAAAAATTATACCTCTACTATACAAGAGTAGCCAGGGTTAGTATAGAATAGAGATAACAATCAATAAGGTATATAAATACTACATAAGTGATAGTGAGTGTAAGCTTTAGCATTTAACATGTTATACGAGGTACTCTAATTAGATATGAGTATAGGGATAATACGCACCTACGTGCGGCTATATATTATATATAAGGAATTAGGATCTGATCGGTGGTGGAGTCAATGCTATACCCTTGTTTCACATAATTCCGTGAATCACCCACAAGGGGATCCTTAATATAGTCAAGCCCTAAGTAGATATATTTATTATGCTAACGCCACACGACTGCTATGCGTATTGTGCTAGTCATGCACCCAAACGACTTCTCTTCCCCCAAAGACCTTGGGTAGCGTGATTAGATTTGCCTCGGCATTACTTTTGCAGGACTAACAAAGCAAAACCTCCGGAAGAAATCACTCAGAGCAGTGGCCATCGACTAACTACAGAACAGAACCTAGCGAGTAGGGAGGATACGACACTCTCTCTGAGAGCGAGAAAAGAATAGCCACTCGCACCTTAAATCGCCAATCCCATCTACTCCATTGACTGCGTGGTCACGTAGCGAAGAACTCGTCATGCACAACTCACCACGAGAAAACCACCTTAAGAAGACTTCACGAGACAGCGGACGACTCCGCACAATTTTAGTAATTCTTGCAAACCTTCCGACAATTGTGGTTAAATTTCTCCTTATTCCTGATGTGTGACATCCACAACAATACCCCGCACGAACCAGAGACCAGCCATAAAACCCCACAATTATTCTAGTCAACACTTTCCTTATCTATACAGGACACTCGCCGACTCTCGTCTTTTCTCTCCAATGCATTCTTTACTGAACTCAATCCACTTTCCTGCTAGAGGCCTTCTCTCAACAGCTTGTATCTCGAGATGCCACTCATATCCCACACGACTCCAATACCAACAGATAACTACCGAGAGCACACACTGTGAGACTCCATAGTGTCTCCCATGAAAGTCTATTCCTTCATCTCCACAGACCATGAGAATGAAACCCACACTCTCACAAGTGTCTAGCATTACTATATTATAGTTCTCTTGAGGTAACGACACCAAGACTAAGAGGATGTCGTCTTGATGCCGTCCATGTTAGTCATTTATCAAGATCATCCCTCAACACGCTAAAACAAACCTGTGAAGGCATAATGTCATTCCCTGAACCCCAATTTATTAAAAGATAGCTCCTTAAAACACCGCGCCGTGTTATCGAAGAGAATAATTGTCAGCCGCACTGTTTGATTACAGGATACTCATAAGAGAATCAACCATATCCAGTAACCACACAATACTCTGCAAAACATATTCATTCTATCAAGATTTATCTACAGTAAAAGATATTAAGTTGATCCTTCTTAAATAATGATAAAAGAGTAATAACTAGAAGTACGTATTACCCCTGGTTAGATATACCAAGTATAACTATTAACCTAAACTCTAAAAAATAATCTAAGGACCAGAAATTTTTAATTAAAAGCTAAGCGTAGGATAAATAAAATGGGAAGCCATACAAAACTGCCACTAAACCGCTTATAACGGAACTTTAGTAAATCCAAAAAGAAGATCAAGGAGAAGACACTATGGGAAGATACAATTAGAAGTACCCAATCTGAAAACTAGTCACATAGTCTATATCTATAAGAGTGTACTCTACTAAGTGATACCATATCTAATGACGTGCCGTAGCCCTATCTATTCCATAAGCAAATGACGTATCAGTATATATTACATATCAGTGGTATACTACACCGTTCGGATATAACACGTTATGGGAAACTCTCTGATTTAAAGATCACGCGTCACGTTCTCGCGACGAAATCATTCGAAGTAGTTGAACCCACGGAGGAAGTAAGGTTAATATGTCAAAAGGTGATAGTCTTAGGAGTCGGGAGAAGTCGATTCCCGCTAAATTTATCAAAGTAGGACGGAAAGTGCTCCTGTCATGTCCACACACTCTGTCCCCCTGAGTCGACCCTAGGTGAGTCGGTGGTAGTGATAATTATTGCAAGAGCAATGAGGTTATGGAGTCACTTCCTATCCGCCGAGAGTTCCAGTAATCCGGATGCAATATACTAGTGAACCGACATGCCACAACCCCTTGTAGTAGTATAGTGCCACCATTCGACTATTCCGCATATAATATCAAGCAATAGATATGGAAAGCCCCATGATTGTACATTCCTTCTCGTGACTCCAGTCTTGTGCCCAAGTGAGTTATATTAGGTTATAATTTAGGCAAGCTTGCCCTGGATACATTCCCCGACTGTGGAGGAAAGTAAGGGTGGTATTTTTTAAATCCACCACATAGACTTGGAGTGAGAGGTAACGTGTTCCACGTTACTGGACCCCATAGATACAAATCAGATATTTAAATAAATCTTACATAATTTCTATTATTCGGAATCATAATGGAAAAGGTGCTAGTTAACTACCACCATATTAAAAGGGTGGATAAAAATTCTGATAGTAAAGAAAATACTACAATCCAACATATTACAATTAGGGTAATATTACTACTACTACTAAGTCTATTGATAGATAGCATAACAGTGCAGAGCGAGCATAAAATAGATATTAGACTTATTAGGTTATATCCAAAAGATAGATAAGTAGGCCGCTCTATAAAGATTACAACTACAAGTTGTAGGTATGCGGTATTGTGACTTTCTCTAGTGAGTAATTAGTTTAGTCAGTGAGGATGCTTTATTATAAATCAACATGCATTAGCGACCATGGAGAGATGCCGCCACCTCCAAGGACGGATCGACTCCTCAACTGATTAGCCTGGGATAAGATAAGCCAAATATTAGTAGACATAGATACGAATTATACGGCTGAACTGGTAGAATAGTGAGAGCTAAAGTATTAATCTAACTGTGAATCAAATCATTATAAGTTAGATATATGAAGCGTAGGTGCTCACTCCATTAGGAGGAGGTACTTTCGCCGCTCATTATTTTAATGGTACATTATAGGTGTTGAGTTATGATTAGTTCTCCATCACCTAAATCAGTGAATCACGGATTGATAGGTTTATAATATGTTTCAAATGGATAATGCGTAGTATTAATGACTCAATTGTAAATTTTATATATTAGTAAGGTAGCAAACATAATAGATGGTCCTAATGGAAACTACATGTCAAATCTAGTTAAAAGTAAAATGTGCAAAAATACAAAGCATATGCTTAAGCTGAATAAGAGAATCAAATTAAACTCTAAAAGAAGATTAAAATAAGAATAATTAAGTATTGCCCTTCACCAGGAAGAGGATGCTAAGATACAATACGCTTACTACCTATAAGTATTGTGTAGTCTAACATGTATAACCCTTCTACTGTAAGTCATATATATAATTCTTGGAAAATTAATTGTAAATCTTAGTTTAAATAGCATTTAAAAAATCTATAACGTGGGAATTAACATCACACGTAATAAAAGGGTAGTGAGATATATAATAAGGTATTATAGTAACGATAGGCTATTCATATTATGGAAATGCCGGAAAATGCTTGGCCAAAACATATGAGAAGGCTGAAACTCTTTCAAATTAATTATTAACAGTTAGTCTTATTAATTACTAATAATTATGTTTATGATCAGACCTATATATATCACCTTATGCCTCACCTTGTTATTTAGGTGGTAATACACGATAAGGTTTGAACAAAGGACTGACACATATAATTAAACTGACTAGTAAAGATTGCATAAAGATAATTAGTCTAAATGCCTAGCGATCCACTATAGTGGCAATGCCATACAATAGCCCTATACTTGCAAGCCAAATTTGATACATCATGATAGGATCCTCTATCATATACTCATATGTCACATACACTCTCGATTTCACTCTGAGACTGACACTCATAGACTATCGAAGCTATTATCTGTCACGGAAACGGCATGACCATCTAGACACACAAAAGAAAAATTTTATTTCTTCGAGATGTAAAGGTGCTCTCACGACTTGTTTGCGCGATAAATTGGTATACAAGTATTTGCGATATAATTCAAAGTGTCTTATATAAGATCCTGTTTGATTCCATATTATAATTTCTGATGTGTATATTTTTCTTAGACAGCTTCAAACTGTAGAAAACTTGGATACCTGGTTGCTGTGAGTATATACGGTAGCAGTTTGTCGCTTATTATAATGACAGTTAATATGTGCTTAGTTTAATACGGGCTTGTAGTGCTTTAAATAAGAACTGTAGAAGCCTTCAATATTTGTAGTACATAATATATATGCAATATATTATAGTAGATCGTGAGTTTAGACAGTGTAATAATGGGCATCATACAAAAAATATGCTTTTAAAGTCACTATAATAACCGATAATCGAACAAAAAATTACTTTTAGCTATACGTAATATTACAACTCCGAATACTTGCTTACCTATCTTTATTGTTCACTAGTTACTAGTAACATTCTCTTATCTCTATAATCCTATAGAACTAGATAGATATTTTATATAAATATAAACGCATATATATATTATATATAGAAATAATAATAATAAATTATATATAATTAATCTAATTAAATAATATTAATAAATTAATATTATATATATATTAATATATATATATATATATATAATATATATATATTATATATATATAATAAATATATATATTAATATTATATATAATATATATATATATATATAATTATATATATATTAATATTATAATATATAAATAAATTATATAATATATATAAAATATATATATAATATATATAATATATATATATATATATATTATAATATTAATAATATAATATATATATATAAAATATAATATTCACTAAATAATTATATATATATTAATATATATAATATAATAATTATATAATATATATATTATATATATATATAATTATATAATAAAATATATATATTAATATAATATATAATAATAATATATAATTATTAATTTATATTATATAATATTATATATATATATATATATATAATATATAGTATATATTATATAAAATATATAATAATAATATTATATATAAATAATATTATAATATTATATATATATATTAATAATTAATATATATATTTTAAATAATATATATATATTAATAACCATACATTATATATATAATATAATATATATATATTAAATATATTATTAATATATATATATATAATAATATTATATATATATAATAATATTAATATAATATATTATATATATATATATATATATATATTATATTAATTAATATATATAATTAATATTATTAATTAAATTATAATATATATATATATATATATATTATATATATATATATATATATATTATATATAATATTATATATATATATTAATATATATAATATATAACATAATATATTAATATAATATAATATATATTAATATATATATATATATATATATATATATTATATAATATATATATATTATACTATATATATTAATATATATAAATATATATATAATAATATATATTATTATATATATAATATATATATAATATATAATAATATATAAAATATATAATATTATATATATATATAATATATATATTATATATATATTATATATTATTAATATACCACTATATATAAATATATAGATATATATAATATATATATATATATATTA
>JABUQX010071498.1:0-45376 GCA_015478945.1 Trachelipus rathkii | reverse complement strand
TTTTTTTTATACCTTTTACGCACCTGACAATTGTTACAATTTTTTCTAATTCTTCTATTTTATTTTTATTTTTTATTTAAACAAACCTTCTTTCATACAGCTGTTTTCAATTAGGTTCCATATCTTATCACAACTGCCATGCCTAAACTGCAGATGAAGTTTTGTTAATCCTTTGCTGCATTTAACATTATCCTCCATCCAGTCCTTCACAATCTAAATTCTTAAATGATTTTTTTTTATCTAAGTTAAATTTCATTTCAATATTATCAAAGTTCCTTAAACTTTTTTCTTTTTTTATATCCATTACTAAACCCATATTTACCATTGCTTCACGACCTATCAACCAAGGGACATATCCCTCAGTAATTTTGGCTCTTACTTTCACCTTTTTGTCCCCAATCTTACGAGGTATTTTTAATACCTTTTTGATTCAAATTCACTCTCTCCAAATTTAAATCTTCTATTTCATGTTTGTTGATCTTTTTTCATATTATCCATTTTCTTGGGGATAAATTAGCTATGATATTTGCTAATCATAATTCTCCACTTACAGTTTTATTACAACCAGTATCTAGTATTCCATCTAATACCTCTAGATCTATATTCAGATCTTCTTTTTCATTATTATTCCATAACACTTTCTCTACTTCTGCTTCTTTATTTTTATTCTTCCAATTCTCAGGACAATCTCTTGCCCAATATTCTCTTGATTTGAAAATGAAACAACTGCTTCCTTTCTTCCTCCAATCTCTAGCCATGTGTCCCTCTTCTTCGCATTAATAACATTTGAAGATCCTACTCTATCCTCTTCCTTTTATAAACTTTCTCTCTTTCTTCATTGAGCTAAAGGTTCTTCTTGTTTTTCAAGCTTATCTCATATCTGTTTCCTGAAAAATTTCCAAGTAATTTTTTTTATAGTCACATAATTGTATTCATCGTTAATACTACATGCAAATCAGTTTTATGCAGTCTTGCACCATACAGCAAATGGTTTCCTTTCATTTCATCACTCATTTTTCCTCCACCACCGGCCTCACACTCAGCAGCTACACTTTCATATTTAACTATATAATCTCTCATGCTTTCATTCTCCATTTTTTCTACCCTAAAGAAACTGATAGTTTTTTTTTTTTTTTAATTTATCCATTTTGCTTTCTCTCTTATAAACACTATCTAATTTCTCCCAAGATTTTTTTAACTCCTCCATTCGAACCCAATTGTTCCAGATTCATATTTTCCACTGCATCATATGCATTCCCTTTTAGTGCCATTCTATTCTCAATTGCGGGATATTTTACGTCTTCACCTCTCACCATTAGCCAATCATTTATCCTTTTTCTCCAATTCTCATATTTTCATATTCTTCAATCTAATCAGAAAACGAAAGGACATTCTGACACTCTTTCTCTTCTCACTAGTACCTTTAAGTCCTACTTTTGTTTTATCCCCCATTTTTCAATTACTCTTTGCTACCAGTTTAAAAATGAAGGATAAAGTTAACTAAGAATAATTAATACTATAACAAAAAGCTAATAGTGAGGTATAATTACCTTAAATTACTTCGATGACATACAAAAAGAGAAGTCAAATACATACAAGCTATTTCAGATGTGGCCACAAATGAACCTCTTATATATACATCAGACTCTCCCTTAACCAATCAAACTCTTGAAATTGCAATTTCTCCTCTTGGAAAGGCATGAATATTTTCTCTTTCATCAGATTCTCATATACATTAATAATGAAACCATGTAGTAATATATAGTATAAGTATTTTATAAGGCCGTTTGTAGCACAATAATTTATTACATATAAAAAATAAAGAAGTTATTAAATAACTTTATTATATCAATAAATCCTAACCACTACGTTACCACTCATGCAGTATTTATTGCATGAGCTTTTACATCTTAATCTCATTAGATCTATCCTCATGTCAAGTCGCCGTCAGTTTCATCAACTGGAAAAGCATTTAAGGTTATTTAATCAATTATTATTATTATTATTATTATTATTATTATTATTATTATTATTATTATTATTATTAGAAATTCTACATCAGCTTTTGTTTTAATATAAGTTTTACTTTGTTTCCAATTTTCTAAAAATTGTTTCCAATTTTCATTAAATTTTCTTAAAAAATTATTCTTCAAGAAAGTTTCTTGCAAAGAAAGTAAGAAGTATATTTATATTTATTATTTCTTGACCGTTTTCGTCCATAAACCACGGACGTCTTCAGAATAATAGATTAACAGATAAAGTATACCAGCATCGTTTTAAACCTGTGATGATAGAAAAACATCTGTATACAATATATCCTATTCATTTAAAATTCTATACTCCTCATGTGATACACAGAAACTCAAAATAACTTAAGCGTTTTACATTAAAAATCACAAGCCAGATCTTAACATCATATTTAATGTAGTGTCTCTTAGACTAAACTTATCCTTTGACTCAAAATTTTACGATTTTTTTTATGTTATAACGTTTTTGAACAATGATTTCACAGGGATAATCGCTCATAATTGAAAAAACTATAAGTTTTTATAGGTTTGCTATTTCCGGTGCTTTCTGAATTTTAAGGAAAACTTGCTAAACGAACAAATATAAACAAACAAGATGGCGGCGTTAGTAGGTCGTTTGATTTGCATGAAATTAGCATATCTGGAAATAGCTTTAAATCTAATTTCTCCAAATCGATAAACTCCATCACAATAGTTGATCAATTATTGGTAATAAAAACCATTTGTTTATTTTTTTTTCTATTCCAAAACCACGTGCTCAATCAGAACAGTTGATTCAAGCAAATTTGTCAACAATCTTTTCGATTATGCCCGAAATTCGTGCTAAAACTGGTAGCATAACTTAAGCGTTTTACATTAAAAATCACAAGCCAGATCTTAACATCATATTTAATGTAGTGTCTCTTAGACTAAACTTATCCTTTGACTCAAAATTTTACGATTTTTTTTATGTTATAACGTTTTTGAACAATGATTTCACAGGGATAATCGCTCATAATTGAAAAAACTATAAGTTTTTATAGCTCTCAAGAATAGTTTAGTTTGTAGGCCCTACCACTTGATACTACAAGCATGACCGTCGAAGAATGCTTTTGTAATACAATAATTGAGATTTTAATCTCGCTTATGCAATATTTAAACTTTGACGTCAGTCATAACATTGTGTAAAATTATTAATAATCCATAATTTTAAAATTCATGCTCAGGAACGCAACTTAAATATAATAATAGGAGATACCTCTTAATAATTTTATAATTTATAAATCTTAATTCTTGTTTAATATAATTCATTCATTTGGATTCTTACAAATGAATGATCATCATCATTCACCTCCTTTCTCCAGATTGGGGGTGAGGTGCGTCGCATACTCTGGAAGCAAAAAAGTAGTAGAAGAATATGACGCAAGTCGAAAAGAAAGCCCCCCCCCCCTTTACCGTCCCCTTTATACCCTTAAGTGAGACCTGACCTCGTCGCAGTCAGAAAATCTATCCTAGGGTTTCACGAGACTGTGACGGACCCTCACTGTGGTATTTCGTCAATGTTAGGGTTCATTCCCTGGGCCAGGCCCACAACCATAGCCCCCCTCACAAAACACCGCCATTCACTCCTATTAAGCACCTTTCTTCTCGCCTTTGCCAAACTCACATTCCTATCCCTCCTTCAGGCATTCCTCTGCTAACTCAATCCACTTTTTCTTTGGTCTCCCAGCTGATCAATTCCCAGCACATTCATCACTACATCCGCTTAACCAACCGACTATCATCCATCCATTCCATATGACCAGACTATCTCAATGTGCTCTGGTTTATTCTCTCATTTACGCATTTCTTCACCACGCAACTCCTTGATGCGTTCATTAGTCAATTCTCACACCTAACTCACCCTTAAGATTATCTATCCGAGCACATTGTGCCTTATTCAAGACCATAGTTTCACTACTATACATTAACATGAATAAAGATTATAAATTATAAAATTATTAAGAAATAGTTGCACCTCCCCTTAAGAGGCATCTCATATTATATTTAATCTAAGGGACAGTATATTAAACTCGATGTTAATGTCTGGTTTGGTTTTTAATGTAAAAAAAACAACTATTTTGGGTTTATGTGCATCACATGAGGAACATAGAATTTTAAATGATTGGGATATATCTTTCCATATGCTTGGTATAGTAATATTTATATATTATACTGGGTTTAAGACGATGTTGGCATGCCTTATCTGTTAATCTATTAGTCATATAACCAATAAACATCAATGTACAGTCAGACTCGGGACTTGCGAATTGGTACGTGACTTGGTGTTTAGCTGAAAGGGTATCCTTAGCTGGAAAGCAGGCAGGAAGAAAGTTGTTTGGTTATGTGATATAATTTTTTTATGATTTTTAAGTTGATCGTAGATTTAACAAGCGTATTAATAATGCCGGGTAACCCTTCTTCCTTTTTGTCAAAGTCTTATGCATTTAATGTTTTGAAATAAAATAATAAATGCTTTAAAATTATTGTTTTTATTTTATTTTATTTTTATAGTTTGTTGATGGTTTTGTCGTTTTTTTTTGTTTATTTTTGTTTTTTTTTATTATTATTATTATATTTAACCAGTGGTTACAGTTGATTAAGTTAACAATTAAGTTCTTATATACTTTTGGGGAGTAAAAATTGTAATTAAGATCTAGACCTCTGTCTGTTGGCTTGATTTTGATATCCATAAAGCTAATAATGTTATTTAGAAACTTTTCCGATGTGAATTTGAGGCAGGAAAGGTCTTGCAAACTGTTGATAAACCGAAGAATGTCAGTACGGTTCCTAAATATGTTTCTCATATAGAAGACCGAGTTGAATGTTTATTTTCCCCCAAAATTCTATTTCCAGTTCTAAAATGTAAACCCATGACAACAACTTTTTTTTTATGCAGGTAGAGATTGTCTTGCTATTTGAAAAGGCTTTCTGTACAACGTTGTAGGTCCCGCATGTGGTTTTCGGATATGTAATGGGGAGAGAATGGTAAACTTCTTTAATAATAATTTCATGGGTGGTTATTTTAAATATTTTATATATTTTGTAGAGCCTTAATGAAGATGTGAGCCATGGCAAGAAAAGTTACAGACCCAAGATGGAAAACTTTTTAAGAAGTGATCCTCAGACGGCAAGGAAACACAACCAAATAAATGAGAAGAAGGATTTTAAAACTCTTTGTTGTACAAGTTCAAATTTTAGTTTGAAAAGTAAAGATAAGTTAAAAATTCATTTGAAGTCCAACATTAAAAGAAAGCTTAAATGTGCTCATTGCAATTATGAAAGTAGTTATAAGTCAGCATTGAAAATTCATCTGCTAAAACACTCGAATATTAAATTATTTAAGTGTTCCAAGTGTACCTATGAATGTAACGAAAAAGGAAACTTAAGAAAGCATGCTTTAACACATACAAATATAAAGTTATTTAAATGTTCTGATTGCACCTATGAATGTAACGAAAAAGGAAACTTAAAAGTGCACATGCGAACACATGCAAATATAAAATTATTTAAATGTTCCGAATGTAGTTATGAATGTAACCAAAAAGTAAGCTTAAAAAGACATTCATTAACACATTTAAAAATAAAATTATTTAAGTGTTCTGAGTGTACCTACGAATGTAATCATGAAGGTAACTTAAAATTGCACATGTTAGCACATGCAAATATAAAATTATTTAAGTGTTCCGAGTGCAGTTATGAAAGTAACCGCAAAAAAGATCTAAAAAGACATATGTTAATTCATTCGAAAATCAAATTATTTAAATGTTCTGAGTGCAACTATGAATGTTATGATAAAGGCAACTTAAAAAAACACAGTCGTAGACATTTAAAGGTAAAATTATTCAAATGTTCTGAATGCACGTATGAATGTAACCAAAAAGGAAATTTAAAAATACATATGTTGAAACATTCAAAGATGAGTACACCGCCTGCTGCTACTTTATACACTCCACTCATCACTACTTTGTACACACCACCCATCACTACTTTGTACACACCTCCCTTTGCTATTTTGTACACACCGCCCGCCGCTTCTACAGATCTAGTGAATCAGTGAGGATATCGGAGTGACTATCGGTATCCTTGGCCCGTATTCCAAACACTGCTTCGGCGGGAGTGTTCGCCGGCATCCTAGACTGACGGAAAGATGTTCGAGCTTGATTCAACGATCGAGAGGGAGTTATTAGCCATCCGATGGGGGATTAAAAGCTTTCGGCCTTTTATTTAGTGCAGCGGTGCCAACCTTTAGTCGGATCATAGGCCATTGGTATACTTACATACAATGAAGTTGGTGGACAGCAAATTGGCTCGAGTTCTTGATGATCTTAATGAATATAGTTTCCAAATTCACTATTATATTATTATATATATATATATAATTAATATATATATATATATATATATTATATATATATATATATATATGAACGCCTCGGGGCGCATGGGAGGTTGACTCACCGACTCTCGTGCGAGAGGACGCTGGTTCAATCCTCCGCGTATCAGGTCTGATTTTATCTTCCTGGGGGCAAGAATTTAAAACGGCTACGAACACTTGTGGCCGACAAGGCTTTGGATAGGTCAGCCTTAAAGCTCGATTCATCCTGTAAAGTCCCCCGTGTTTACCCTCAAGATGGCGGATAAGCACGTTAAAAGGAAATATATATATATATATATAATATATATATATAATTATTATATATATATATATATATATATTATATATATATATAATATATATATATATATATATATTATATATAACATTTTTAATAAACGTGATGAGTCTGAATACGCTAGCCACATTAAAACGGTAGGCGAGCAATACGTTTCTCGCGAACTAGGGTTGGGCACCACCGATTTAGAGGAAGCATTCCCGGAGATTTTTGACCTTTACCATGATGGAGGAGTAAGGTGAGAGACTTTATTAAAAGAAAAGGAAAATTGAGAAGATGTATAATTAAAAACATCTCAATGGGGTCAATTAAAAAAGTTGAAAATCTTCTCAACCAAATCGATTGAAAAGAGGGAAATCAATTTTCTATCGAATCGATTTAAAGAGGAAAATTATTGCCATAAGAACACAAGGTGGAGGATTAAGAAATAGAATTGCAGTTGCAAGTGTAGAATGTGCATGGGAAAACTCGAATTGGTATCCATATTGTATGGACGCGAAATGCAGTTACATAGACAAGTTTATACAGAAACGCATAACTGTCTGTACGTAAACTCATTCATCATAGACTGTGTACAGAATATAATGTTGAAGCACAATCAAATGACCATAGACTCCATTAATAATAGGTAACGAACAAGTCTGGATTCTCTACAACTATCGAATCCTAACTGCTAATAGAGCACCATGCAATAGACACCACATTGTTGTTATAGACAAAATGAACAACAGTTATTGTTGCTGTTGTGTCACTTATGATGTGAGAGTTTCTCTATGAAAAAAAACCCACACACTCATACATGAAATGTGAAGGATGTGGAATATCAAGGTAGTGGTTTTGATGAAGGTTGCGGAATCTGAATAAAAAACTTTTGAGCCGACTCTTAAAGTTTCAACGCTCGACTCGCTACTCAAACTTTAAACGTCCGACTCCCGACTCTTAACTTTAAATTTTAATTCCAAACTCTACTCCTAAAATTTTAAACATCCGACTCCCCACTTAACATTTCATAGTTCCGAAACATGTTCCTCAAATTTCATTGGTTAGATTCGTGATTTGTAACCTTTTTAGTCTGGAGAATATATATTTAAAAAAAAAATGTTTTTAGCTTTCAAGGTTTTTTATATTTTTTGCTTTTTTAGGTGATCTTTTTTTTAATAATAATGGTTATTTACAATACGTTTTTGAAGTTTTATTCGTATTTATGTAATTAAATATTAAATGTTAGCAAAATATTAAATACATATTATATTTCATTCCTTCAAAAAAATCTTTATATTAAAACAAAGTACAGCTTTGGTGTTTTTATATATAATTAATTTTTTTTCTCCCTTCCTTTCTCTTTTTGCAGATGGGAGGGGGGGGGGTGCGCAAACATTGCACGGAAAAAAATAGTTTTAAGTTAGAGGAGAATGAATTAAGTCAAAAAGAATAAATTGAGTCGAAAGGAAAGCCCCCCCCCCCCCCACACCTTTAAATACAAGCCCGTGGCACCCAAAGCACACCCAAGAGTTTCACATACCACGACAGAGCCCTACAGTGTGGATCTCGTCAATGTAGGCTCACCCCCCCCTTGAAACCTTACCCTCCATCACAGACCCCCGCCATTCCATCCTATTTATGCACTATTCTTCTCTCTTGAACCAAATTCACATTGCTTTCCTTCAATCACATTCCCAACACACACACCGCTATGCATCGGGTTAACCAACCGAATATCCTCCATCCTTTCCATATGGACCAAACCATCTTATACAAACTCATGTATTCCTTCGCCACACCACACAACCAACACCTAAATGTTCGTAAACTCATTTTATCATTTTTCTCACACTAATCAACACCCTTATGATTATCCATCTGAACACGGAGTGACTTCATCTTGGATCTAAACCTCTTATTCAACACCATACATTAACACTGAGGACATACCCTCATGCGCAAAATCCTATCATTTTCAAAACTTAGTCCCCCCCCATCGTATTCACCAAAGATTTAATTGCATCATCCACCTTCCCAACTTCTCACAACTTTTCTACACCCCGCTATCACCTTTCTCTTTTCATCATCATAATAAACCTAAATATTTAAACTCTGATTATTTGTTCCAGTTGCTCACCATCTAACATGATTTCACTCTGTTCTCTCTTCACCTACCACCATTACCTTTGCTCGTTATCTACTTCAGACCCTATATTTTAACATTACCCAGTCAAAACCCTTTCACCGTTCTTCTTAAGCCTCTGATTCACCACAAAAAGCCAAGTCATTTGATTACAATAAGCAAAGTACCTTCCACTCTCTAACTATTTCTCCATCAGTCTAACCCCTTCCCCTGCCAACCCTACATTATATTCTTTTATTACCTATTTAATTTTATAAATTAAATAGCCAATGAGACAAAACATTCCTGCCTAACTTCACTATTAATATTAAACAATTCATTCTTCACTTCATTTAATCTTACACGCTTCACTGTCGACATATATATAACTAATTTCATTCAGAAGCCTGCCACAACACCATATATATTTATTTATTAGTACCATAAGAGCTTCCCTGAATTAATCCTTTTCATACGCCAGTTGCAAGGTCCTCAAAACCCTTCTGTTTACTAACTCTTTTCTCTTTCATTGCTTCAATGTAAAATTTGATTCACAACTTCATTCTTCTACCCACTTCAAATATGCCTCTTTCCCATTGAACTCCTCTATTCATCGACACGCTCTTTCAACCAAAAAGACCAGCATATATCTCCCCAAAACGCTATAAACAATTTCCCTGTAACAGCGAGTGGTAAAATGAAGAGGTGATGCAGGCGCGTTAAAAGTAGAAAAAAAAAAAAAAAGAGGTCGTTGTTGAATGTGCTGAAAGCCAATGATGAGGTTTAGAAAGAAGGTTGTATGAAAATATATAAAGAAAAAAGAGGAAGACTAAAGGTGCATACGTAAGAGGAAGAAGAAAAAAAAGAGTTAAATGAACAGTTTTGAAATGACATGAATTGGGATTAAAACGGAATAGGAAGCTCTTCTGAATAATGAATATGGAAGGAGCACTTCGAAAACATGCATAACATTGGCAGTAATGAAGAGGTACAGTGAAG
The DNA here is from genome assembly GCA_015478945.1 of Trachelipus rathkii. Classification (NCBI taxonomy): domain Eukaryota; kingdom Metazoa; phylum Arthropoda; class Malacostraca; order Isopoda; family Trachelipodidae; genus Trachelipus; species Trachelipus rathkii. The sequence goes on along the minus strand of JABUQX010071498.1, from coordinate 35,552 downwards.
TGTTGGGTTTTGATGGTGTAAGAGAAATCGTATTGGGAAGGAAGGTAATAGATTAAGAGTGAGAAAGTTGAAGAATAAATGGAAATTAGATAGTAAAATTATCAAGAATGGAGGGAGGAAATTTTGATTGACTTAAGAATTGCTGTAGAAAAGCATTTGTGGAGGGAGTAGTTTCCAAAGACTGGAGGAGAGCGTAATAATACCCTTCTTAAGGGTAAGGAGAAACTTTAGGAGTAAGTTTATTGAGTATTATAGGAAGTATCTATGCTGGTATTTTAGTCGGGAAGAGTGCGTCGAGTGACTGAGGAGTTATTGGCAAAGAACAAGGTGCATTTAGGAAGTGGTAGATGATGTGTTAGAATCAAATCTTTACATGGAAACAAATGACTGAGAAAATGAGAAAGAAGAAATAAGGAAGCTCTGTGGCAGGTTATTGATATATGGTGTTGGTGGTTAGGCTTCTGAATGGATCAAAAATATGTATGCCGACAGTGAAGCTGTGTAAGAATAAATGGAGTTTATTAGTTTAAGTGAGGCAGGATGTGTTACGTCTCCTTGGCTAGTTAATATGTATATGGATGGCGGTTATGAAAGAATTAGAGGTTAGGGGTGGCAGGGGAAGATGTTAAAATGATGGGAGAATGGAAGAGAGTGGAGGTGCCATGCTTATTGACGCTGATGATTTGCATGGTTTTGGGGGGGGGCATTTCTGAAGAAAGTTTAAAGAGGATTGGTAGAGGGGTTTGCCCGTATGTGTAAAACGAGGGGTTTCAAAATTAGTTGTAGACAAGGAGTAAGGTGATGGTGGAGAGTGAGGAGTCCGCCGTGTGAAATCATTTTGGATGGTGAACAATTGGAACGAGTATCTGAGTTTTAAAATTTTTATTTTAAAGGTTTTTTAATATTTAGTGTGAAAAGGGAACGGATGATGCAGAGGTATAGTAGGAAAGTGGCTTGTACAATTAAATCATGATGAATGCAAAAGGGGCTAAGTCTAGAGTGCGCTAGGGCTTCTGCATGAGGGTATGTTGTACCAGTCTTAATGTATAGTAAGTAGTGGAAACTTATGGTGCAGAATAATTGAGAAGAAATCTAAGTGGCAGCTGTTCAGATCGATTAATTCAAGGGCGTATAGGTGCGAGAAGAATTGACAGAACGAGGAATGATGTTGGTTCATGTAAGAGATGGGTGATTATTCTAACCATTATTACTGTGATCGTTTTGATATTTTAAGTTTGCATAGGACACCAAATTGAATTGTTAGAAAAAAAGTAATAACGATACTGAAGAAATTTATAGTTTTCCCCAATTGCTCTCTGAGGCAATTATATGAAAGAGAATTGTATGGGATGGGGTATATTCCTAGGTTTCATTTGCTTACTATACCGAGGATGGTATGAGAGGAAGTCTTTAGAAGCAGTTGATTGTCAACCTATAAGTTCCGATTCGAAAGTGGGTCGCAGACGCTTTTTCTGTGGGTCGCAAAGCTATCTTACAATTTTTAATTCTTTTTTACATAATGCTTTTATCAATTTCCTAAAATAGTTTTTCCTTGTTATAACCAAATATGAAAATAATTTTGAAGGAAATTTTGAGTTTTAATTTCTAGTTGTTTAGGTCGCCAAAGTTGATGCATCCTTAATTTTGGGTGTCGCGGTTCAAAAAAGGCAGGAACAACTTGCTTTTAGATCGTTTTCTGTACTTGATTATAATATATATTTTCGTATTTTGGACTAAGAATGGAAGTGAATATAAATCTAACGAGTTACATTATTTTACTAAAGTAAAATGCAGCAGCAAGTAATTTTCATTAGAACCATATGAAGACTAGCCAAAATTGATGTCTTAGTACTTAGCCTTAAAAAAAAAAAATTTAAATAAAAAAATAAATACTTTAAAACTTATCCCTGAAGTTTTGCGTTTGTTAATAGGATATGAGGAACTAGCCTATCTCTTGGTAAGTTTAGTTAAGGGTGATTGCGCCAAAAACAGGTGACCTTCAAGTCCGTGATTGCTCCTTGCTTACGTAAGAATTTTTTTTTTTTCACTCATTAAGTCTTAATTTATTTAATTGATGTAGTTCTGCAAATTATGCGCTTGTGTCATACTTTTAACTTTTCAAATATTTAAACATAATGTAAATAGATTGTAGAATTATATAAGGAGGAAAAAAGAAATACTAGAAGCTAGGTGCATACCAAGACAATAAATTTCTTATCTAAAAAAAAAAAAAAAATTTTTCTCTCCGAAAGTGAGACTATGTATAAAGAATAAAAGTGATCTTTTATTATGTATCTAACTTTGCCTTGATAAAAATTGACAACCGCTTTCCTCAATCAAGTAATAGTTTTTATCTATAATCTAATCTTCATTTATCGCTTAATTAGCAAAAAAAGTCATTTAATTTGAGGGGAAGAAATGAAAAAGGTACAAAAATAAACTTTATATTTGGTCAAAATCGAAAATTGTTTTCATGAACATTATATATCAACGAAATAATACGTTTTAAAAGATTTTATTTCAATGATTTTCGCGCCTGTATTTCACCAGTCAAATCACTGTGTATTACGTGTATGTCCCATCGTCTCTAATATCTATCTATCATTGTACGAATGTCCTGATAGATATCTGCACAATTTAGGAAAATAGTCATGATGGGTTTTGATAAAATGCAGTTTCATGAACATATGATCTTCCAAAGCTTTAAAACTTCATTAGTTCTTCAACGCAATCGTATTCTGGACATCGATGGTTTCCAACAAAGTTGTTCAGGACTAAATTAAAGGCTTGCCATGCTCTCTTTTCTGTATCACTCATCTTTTGAAATGAACATTCTTCATACCTGCATTCAATTTGGCATCACTAATGTGCGGAAACTTCAATTTTATGAAATCAAATGTTGGACTTCACTCAAAGCTTTGACCAAATTTTTCATGAACCAAAGTTTGGTGTGAGGAGTTGGAAGTAAATTTTGACGAAGGTTGACTAAAGGTTAAACCACATTATGAGAGTCAGATTGAAATTCATTTCGAGGTGGCCATTTACATTGTTGGATAAGATCTGTAAATCACGGCAGTTTACAGAAGACAAAGTTAGGGATTTGTAACACTAATGTTAAATCGATATTATTATTACAATGGGAGGGAGACATGAAAAATGAAGGTGAAATAAGAGGTAAAGCAGGTCTTCGCAAATAAATGCTTGAAGAGAATAGTTGGAGTAAGAAGCCAGGGGTTATTTCGAATGCGTTGTTGTGAATAGGACATCAAAGGGTTAAGAAACAGATTTGGAGGAGGAAGTAGAGATGGGGGTGGGGGGTCACGTGATGAGAAGACCACAGGAATATTTGACAAGAACTGCAAGTGAAATCCACAAGGGAGATAGTAGTAATAACAAGGATAAGATCACTACTGAAGGATACCGAGAGTTGAGATGAACTGAACGGAAATTAAAGCAGTCGCTAGCCAACAGGACAAGATGGCGAGTCATAACGGAAATCCTATCCTTCTTCGAGGAGCAAAAGGAAAGAAAATAGTAAGCAATTTATATTACTCATAGTTTTTCATCTGGTCAACTATCCCATAAGCAAAAGAATGGTGGGTGTTTGGTATAAGCGACTTACATACCTAACAGCAACGAGCCAACCTAAAAACAAAAAGATTAAAAATAAATTTTATTTTATTAAACAAAAACACAAAATTAATGTTAAAGACAAAACTGCGCATGTGTGTGTATTTCAACATTTCAGAAAATGAAATTCTGTTTTAAAATCACAAACCTTCCAGTGGTGGGTCACATTTCAAAGCAGTGAGTAATAATTCCATAGTCTCATTACTTTCAGTTAACTTCCTTTTTTGCTGTGATGTTTTCGGATGTGTCTTTCTAGTTCCGCTTTCGCTCGAGCACCCACTTAATATTATTTGGCCTGTGAGAAAAACTTTCCAAAAAATAATATATTATATATATTATTATAAAATTAAATGTAGATAAGAGCTCGAGCTCTCCCAAAAAAGTCATTTTTGTGAGTGTGTATTTTGTTTATATTAATTTATTTAATATTTGCAGTCTAAATATTTTGATATTCAACAAGGATGTCGCAAAAATGTATTCCTATTTCCATGTAGTCTATTGTGTTTGTGAGATATTTTGTGGGCTCGTCATAGAAAGGCTGAATGGACATTATATATTATTATATAATTATAAGTATAAAATATATAAGTATATATATAATTATATAATATATATTATTATATGGAAATAATAAAGAGTAGAGTTATTAGTGATATTATTATATTATTTATTTATAATTAATATATATATGTAGAGTATAAAATAATAGTTATAATATATAGTGAGGGTATAGTAATGAGTAAATAATATGAAACTTAACACACATTAAAAATAACCTACAAAATCTAAAATAATAGTTGGTTATCATGACTTAAAATAGGTGTGAAAACTGGTTTGTTAATAATACAAAAGAAATAAACATATAAAAAGAGGATAAGTGTAGAAATTCTAATATTTGAAAAAATAATAATTTGGGAGAAAAGGTGGGTGATGATTGATAAAACCTTATAAGTAAAATATATGAATAAAAATAATTTTTCGACTTATTGGTAATTTCACTATTCTTTGTTGGAACACCTTTTCTAACAATACTTGTTTTATGCAGTATAAAACTAAAATAGTTGCATGCAAGAGAAGATGGTGACAAAATACATTTTAAACAAATAAATCTTTGCTAAAATTATTAGGGGAATGGACTGACGATAATTTACTTGATTTTCAGTGAACACAGTAAAAAATAATTATGACTGCATTACAAATTTAAATATTGCAGTAAAAATATTGAAAGAGTTCCAATATATAAATAATAATCATCTTATGGAGGTTTATATATATCATTAAGACAGTTTATATAGTAAATAATATATATATTATATTATTATATATTATATTTATATAGGTAAATAAATATATATTATATTAATATAATAAGTATTATTAATAATAATAAATAAATAAGTATTATATTTTAAAATTATATATATTGATAAATATATATTTATATAATTTATATAATTATATTATTATATTAACATTCTTGTGTGCATAAATATATGTGAAGAAGTATTTATATTATTTATAAGAATAATATATATTATTACTATTAATTAAAAGGAAATTTAAAATTACTAATATTATATATATAATTTTTCTAATATGGGATAAACATATTTAAATTCATGCGGATAATCTGGGCACCTTAAAACGATACACTAATACGAAAAAAAATCAATTTTAAAAGCTTAAAGATATACGAGGAGAATAGGATCAGAAAAGCATAGTTACCAGAGAATTTATATATATTATATATAAATAATAATAATAATAAATATATATAATGATGTACATATAGTCAATACATACCGAAAGAATGTAAAATTACAGAAATAATAAGTAAAAATATAAGTTTTAGTAACATGACAGAATATTAGTTAATAATAATAATAAATATATAATATAACATCTCCACATCCTATCTCGCAATACACAGCATTAAGCACAATCCGCAGTCTAAAAATACAAATTCGTATCGGATGCGAAAAAAAATGGACTAGTGTCTATATCTCACATATTAAATATGATATTAATATATATATTTTATTTAATAGATATAATATATATTATATATTAATAATCTAAGTTTAAATTAAAATAATATTATTTAGTTATTAGGATATTATAAAATATATTATTATGTAAATATAAAAAATGTGATTAAAAATAAATCTTTCACAAACTTTTAAATTTGAAATAAATATATATGATATTGATCTAATAAAGACTATTGCTTGTTTGTAATGAGAGTATAAATATAATCGATCATCAAGTAATATCGTTGACAAAATAAAATATTATTATTAAAAATATTACCCAAAATTTACCAATCTTGAAACACGAATACATCTATATCATAATAAATCAATAGTTTATATTATTAAATTAATCACTAATCCGACTACTGCTAGTAGCTAATTGGGTGTATTTTAATACACTTATTAAAATAATAATTTAATTCTTTTATTTTTTAAATTTACTAAATTTAAATTTAAATTTACATATAATTGGAGTAACAAAAAAATCATTATTATAATTTACAATTACGATTTTTTTAGGAAAAATTTATTATTAAATGCATAAATTAAATTTTGGTGTTTCGCTTCTGACATTGCATTTAAAATGGGTGGAGTTGTAGATGTGTGTGTGTTATGTTGGTGTAAGTTTTATATCTTAAAATTTAATGAAAAGGGAAATTTAGACATGCAAGAAATGATTCCCTTTCCTTTAAGCAATCAAATAATATATATATTATATATTTATAATTATATATATCTATATAATATTATATATTAATATATAATATTATATATATATATATATATGAATTATAGATAAATACTATTAAGTATCTTATATATATTTTATTTTATATTATTAAAGTGATATATTATTATATATAAATAGATATATGGGGATATATATAAATAATATATAATATAATATAAAATTTTATATTAAGAATATTAATTAATATAAATTATAATATATATATATAATATTTTATATATATATATATTCGTAATATAGATTAGTAAATATAAAATAGTATATATAAATTTCTTCAAAAGGGTGGAGTCGGTATTTTCAAGAGTCGGTAATTGTAGTAGTAGTAGTAGAAAATGATGGAAGTCGAAAAGAAAAAGGTCACCAACCACACATATTACCCTAAAGTAAATTAACCGAGAGATATATCCCTCCTTTGAAATATGTTCCAAACAATAGTATATAACATCTTACTATATACTTATTGAAAAATAGATATTAATATATATATAATAATATATAATATATAACGTATAATATACTATACTAATATATATATATATACTATATATGTATATTTATATATATTGATAGTTAAGCATAATAATGGAACATTTAATAATGATATGACATAAACGTTACAAATAACGGAACATTTTATGTATAATTTAGGTATTTGGTTAGGTATGATTAGGTTAGGTTAGGTAGATTAGTTTAGGTTATTTTAAATTAAATGAGAGAACAAAAAACTAAAATATAATATAATAATAAGATACTTGTGTTGATTTTTGCCCCCATAAAAGTAAAAATATGCCTATATAATAGATAATATAATAATTAACAATAAAATATGAGTATATTATTTTTGTAAATATTAATATATATCTCAAAAACTAGGAAACAACAAATTTTGTGATCGTATAAATTACAAAATAGAAAATTTTTTCTTTCAGTCACTTGGGAATTATATCTATATTATGCTATCCTTCATCAAAACAACAAATCAATAATACCACGTTCATCTCTATCACCCCACCCTATCCCCTCATAAACAAAAACACACTATCCCCCAAAAAACCCTCCCCCTTCGATAAACACACATATACAATAGTTTTACTCTTATACAACTAAAACTAATACAAAATATATTTATAATAAACCTAAGTTACGGCTAAAATTCATTGAAATATTCCGCTAATAAACCAGGGAGATTTGAAGAGTAACTCCCGGAAACCTACTTTTCCTACATTCAAACTTTCCATGCAGACATTGCTGTATAATAGAAAAAATTTGAGACAATATCGTCAATTATTCCATTTTTCTTACAACTTATGAAGCTGCTAATATTTAAAATCTTTTAATATTTTTGTTCATTGCTTAGCAACATGATCCCCCCGAGGACTTTCAACGCAAACGTAGAAATAACTTAATATTTAATATAAACTTATTTTCAAGCCCTCATTTTACACTCCTCTGTCAAACGTACAAAAATCCTACCGGATTTCTTCAAATCCCCCATCATAAACTCCTATCTTTCTATCGTCTAATATCTTTACGTGCCACCTGACCACTAATGTCTTTAACATAACATGAGTGTAGAAATGGAATTGAGACAAATGAAAATATCAAGATTAACTAACCTTGCACTGACATTGGCCATAAATAGTCTCTACATTTTTGACTTAAAACCCCATTTAAATAAGCACGTAAACTCATTTATCGTAACTACTTCTTATCAAATTGGACCTACCAAACTACCATGTAATCATAATACTTGAAAAGAGTTTCTATAATTAAATCCTAGAATACGATCTCTGCAGTCATAAAACTAGATACAAATATATTCTTCTTCTCTCTATTATAGTCAATCACTTGTTTCTAAAACTTTTTTTCTACGTCTTTTTATCTTATTGCATGCAATTCAGATTGTTTCTTTTTTTCCTCCTTTATTCTCATCCATCTTTTTTTTCGATATCAGAAACAGAAAAATTACACCAGCTTCAATCAAGAATTATTATTATTATTTAAATATGCATAACATCTGGTCAGTGTTTTTACATTTGCACTGTTTTCATTTTACTCATTCATACAGCGAAAACCACAATATACATTACCAGGAGCGTAGATGATACTATTATAGCATAAGATGCCATTATTATGATAGCAAAGAACATTCACAATTAGTTTTTCATTTATTGAACTGGTACGCAATAATTTTTCGCTGAGCAATTTTACATCACACCTAATATTGGAAACATAGCAACTTAATTTTTAAAGCGCAATTTTTGATGAAGAAAAAAGCCAATGAAGCTCTATTGACTCACTAAACCTGGTTTTCGGAGATCCTCCGTGAGATATTGTGTGTTAAATTTTAGAAAATTTGTCGAAGCTCTTATATTTTTTTCGAGAGTGAGTTAGTCAGAAGATATAGCAATATGGAAACTGCTTATTTATAATTAATGTGAGAGGAGAAATTTCGATATTATGAGACACTCTTATGTGAGCAAGTGGTGATTTCACCTCTTAACTAATTCTAGAATTCAAATTGAAAAAGTCGATACTTAATTTTGTTCATAGCCGATCTGCAATGAATTTTTCAGGAACATTGTGTAGTGGGAACACCAAGTGAGATAGAATGTAGAGAAAAACATAATTTTATTTGCAAATAAATTATTCTCTAATAACAAAAATTTATAAAATAATAAAAATACACATCTATGAAATTAAAATACAAAATATATTTTGAGTATAAACAAAAAGTAAATTTTAAACAGTTTATTCACAATAATAACGACCTCTAGAAAATTTAATATTCTTATTATGTATGCAAGCAAATAAATTTCATTTTTGTTGCATGAAAAAGGGAAATAGATTTACTTATAAACTTTATCTAAATAATATTATCATAATTATTTAAAACTACAGAAGCAATTCCATTGAATTTCTGCCATATCATGGAAGTGAGAGTGTGTGTATCGTCTTACATTGACCTGAAGTCTGAATTGCCGTTGGTTGATTTTAGAAAAAGAAAGAAAATACGAAAAACATGTTTGCCATGAAAAAAAGTGAGACAATGTGCCTAAAGCACAAGGATAGTTACTGATATTATTTTTACACTTACTCAAACAGGAACAAAGAAAAATTAATCTTAGCACAAACGTGCATTTTGCATTAATCTTTCAATTATATAATCTAATTCTCTCACTCACACACAAATATCAGGCAAACTTTTAAAAATTTTTAAAAGAACTCAGAACAACACCAATGAGTGAAGAGGTACGCAAGACTGAATGAATTGAGAGAAGGACACGGATTTGGGAGAGAAAACAATATATATATATATATATATATTACTATATATATATATATATATATATTATTATTACAAATATATATATATATATATAGATGATTATTACTTCAATATTTATAAAAATTAAAGAGTTAGAGCATACATATATATATATATATATATATATATATTACATATATACATGTTATTATTGTTAGCATATGAAAGAAATATTACCTATGTTATTCAATATATATATTTCACACAAATATATTTATCCTGTTGGTATTATTAGTAGTATTATATATTATTTACGGTATATATATATATATATATATATATATATTATATATATTATTACATATATATATATATACATATATATATATATATATATGTAGTATGCATGACCATAGTGAAGCGTGTGTAAGAATAAATGGTGTCACAAGTTTTAAGATTAATAGCGGAGTAAGACAGGGTTGTGTTATGTCTCCTTGGTTATTCAATTTGTATATGGATGGGGTTATGAAAGAATTTGAGGTGGGGATGGCAGGAAATGGTGTTAGAATGGTGGGAAATGGAGTTGAGGGAGGGGTGTTCTACCTATTATATGCGGTTGATTTGGTTCTGTGTGGCGAATCTGAAGAGAGTTTGAGAGGATTGGTAGAGAGATTTGGCTGGGTGTGTAAAAGGAGGGGCTTGAAAGTAAACGTGGATAAGAGTAAGGTTATGGTTGTGAGTGAGGACACTCCTCAGTGTGAAGTTATGTTAGATGGTGAGCAGCTAGAAAAGAGTGTCTGAGTTTAAAATATTTAGGTATATGTTGGACGAGAAGGGAACGGATGACGTAGAGTGTAGTAGGAAAGTTAGAATGGCAGGAAGGTGGTTGGTGCAATTAATCGTTGGTGAATGCAAAGGGACCAAGCTTGAGTGTGCTAGGGTCTTACATGAGGGTATGTTGTTACCTGTAATAATGTAATAGTAGGGAGACTATGGTCTGGAATAAGAAGTATAGATCTAAAGTTCAATGTGTTCAGATGGACAATCTTAGGGGTGTGCTAGGTGTGAGAAGAATTGATAAAGAGAGGAATGAACGTATTAGAGAGTGGTGTGGTGTGAAGAAAGGGGTAAATGAGAGAATAAATGAGTATGTTGAGATGGTTTGGTCATGTGGAAAGTTGATGAATGATAGCCGGTTGGTTGCTGATGTATAGTGGTGGATGTTGGAAACCGACCGGCTGGAAGACCGAAGAGAAAGTGGATTGAGTCGGGTGAACGAATGTCTGAAGGAGAGAAATGTGAGTTTGGCAGAGGCGAGAATAAAGGTGCATGATAGGAGAGAATGGCGGTTTTGTAAGGGGGCATGGGTTGTGGGCCCACCTGGGCCAAGGGATGAATCCTTACATTGACGATTTACCATAGTGAGGTCCGTCGCGGTCCCATGATGCTCTAGGGTGGATTTTCTGTCTGTGACGAGCTCTCACTAATTAATGTACAGAGGGGGCGGTAAGGCTGGGCTTTCTTCGACGTTGTCATGTTCTCCAACTGCTTTTCTTTTCCGATGTTTGCAGCACCTTACCCCCAAACTTGGGGCAAAGAGGAAGGTGAAGAAAGAAAGGAAAGAAAGAAAGAAATATAGCATATATATATATATAGATATATATATACATATGTTATTATATATATATATATATATATATACATATATATATATATATATTATATATGTTATATATATATATTATATTATATATTATTATTATTATTATTATTATATATATTATTATAATATATATATATATATATATATATATATATATATATATATATATATATATATATATATATATATATATATATATAAATATAATATATATATATATATATATATATATATATAGTCAACTGGGGCAAGTCGTGAACATTTCATAAAAACTCTCTTCTTGTCTAGAATTTACATTTTTTTGAAAATCTCGAAATATGATATAATATCTTAGTAGTTGTGCAAAATATCCTGTTAGTTATTTTTTATTAATTTTGTTTTTTACAAACTTTATTGGGGAAAAACCTCAATTCACGTTTTACACCCAAAAGGGGCAAATGGAAGAACAATGTGGGGTACAACATGAACACCTATTTTACCACAAAGAAAGGCTTGTACCTTTCAATATTGTAAATAAATGTTAATTATAGGCCTAAATAAACTAACATTAAATAATAAATTGAAATTACTAACCTTTTTTTTGAAATGATGGCTAGAAATGCCGAGCACTTATAGTAAACGTAACCTACATCATAGAATACACCTAATATTGGTGTCTACCCCTATGTTATAAGGTATGGGGAGTCGATTGGTGTGTATTATAAGGTGCTAGGATGCTTCCTACTATGAGTTAGTACCCCGCCCCGCCCCCCTTTTCTAGCACTTCTAGCATGACATGTCCTATTGCGAGGAATACACCTAATATTGGTGTCTACCCCTATGTTATAAGGTATGGGGAGTTGATTGGTGTGGTTTTTAAGGTGATCGAGTCACTCCTAGTATGAGTTAGTAATAGACATTTCCCCTACCCCCCTTTTTCTAGTGCAAGTATGCAGCTTTTTATTTTCGAGCTACAGAGTTGGAACTTGGTGTCTACTCCCATGTTTAAAGGTTCTGCGAATCGATTTATTGTTTTACACCCAAAAGGGGCAGATGTTAGGCCACGTCCAAGGAGGGGAGGGGTCTGACGTGAACAGGGTAAGACGTGAACAGCTTTTGGGGTAAGAGGTGAAACAGCTTTTGGGGTATAATATGAACAAAAACCCATTCATGTTTCAACCTTGCTAGGTGCAAAACGTGAACCCCCCCCAAACTTTGAGGGAAGGTATATGAACTATGCTTCCCATTGGCCAATAGCTAAACCCCAACTGTTCGCGTTTTACCCCTAGTTTCGGTTTCTGTACTGATTTTCTTCCTTAAATAGGAAAAATTGAAAAACTTGTGTTTGAACTTTTGAGGTCCGAAAAGTGATCATTCTACCTCAGCATGTGCTATTTCATCCTAAGGGGGAAAAATATTGTTTTATTTACATTTTTCTAATGTTAAAGGATTGGACTATTAACTCATACACTTACTTGGCCAAAATCTCAATTACTTCATATTAATATCAAGCGTTCATGTTTTAGCCAATTTTGGCCTGTTCATGACTCCAGCCGACTATATATATATATATATATATATATATATATATATATATATATATATATATATATATATATATATATATATATATATATATATATATATATATATATATATATATATATATATATATATATATATATATAGTATATATATATATATATATATATATATATATATATATATATATATATATATATATATATTAAGGTTGGTTATTATATATCTTATATATATATATATATATATATATATATATATATATATATATATATATATATATATATATATATATATGAATGAGGAAGCAAGAAAGCGTGAAGACGAGATTGATGTTTATGGTGTATTATGTGCAATAGTGGATACTAGATGATTTAAGAATGTGATTGGGGAGAAGTGACTAGGAAGAGTGATAGGAAGTATGACTCAAAGATAAGATGAAAGTGATGAAGCCTATGGAAGATAAAGAGGTGAGTTATGTTTATGGTAGGACAGTTTTTAAGGGTAAGAAAAAGATGAATATTCCTTGTTGTATTAAGGGAAGATAGTTTCTACTGAGAACTGAAGTGTTGAAAGGGGATGTTCCTTGGTTGTTAGGATTTGAGCCCTAAAGAAATATGGATGCTAGTTTAAACGTGAAAAGGAATGAGATTACTAATGGTGAACTTGGGAGTATAGTAGTGAAATGCAAGAGGAATGAAAAAGATCACCTGACAATCAATCTAAGAGACGGTTTAAACAAAGAGAAAGTTTGGTGTAGTAGTGAGAAGGATAATTGAATGAAAAAGAAAGAAGGATTGTTCATTAAGTTGTATTTGCAATTTGGGCACCCGAGTAAAGGTAAGTTGTGAAATTTGATTAAGGATGCATATGGTTATGGTGTGAATAATGAAGAAGGGATAAAGATAAGGGAGTATGTTGAAAAATATAAGTGAGGAGTGTGATGTTTGTGTGAGGTGCCAAAAGACTCCCAGTAGACCTGTAATTGGTTTTTCTCTTGCTAAAAGTTTTAATGAAACTGTGGCTATGGATTTGAGAGAGTTTGAAGGACAGTGTTTTCTTGTGATGGTGGATTTGTGTACAAGGTTTTGTCACGCAGGTACTATAGAAAAAAAAACTAATAAAGTCTCTTAGAAAGACAATCACCATCCAAAAATATTTTGAACTTTAATTCAAGGGTAGAATGAGCTTCACTGCAAAGTAGAGTGTATTGTGCTTTTGCTTTCTAGAAAAATAGGGAGCAAGTAAATGGTTAATCACATATTTACATTTCATCTGCCCCATTTTAAAATTTGAAGCTACCGCACTATCTGGAAACATTAATTTAAATGTTTCCCCTATATCTGCACACGAGTTTAAAGACATTTTATCATCCACCACCTTTAATGCCCATAGTATTTCAGATCCTGTAACATCATCTTTAATGCAAAAAGATGAAACTGATTGATAAACTGATTTTGGTTGGTTATTAATAGAACACTCAGGGTCATTTACAATCGGTTGAGTATGATTAGTTGATGGAATGGCATAATTTTCAGTGCACACACTTTCACTAATATTTGTATTATTAGAACACATAACGAAAAAGTTTTTCAATGATGGTTGGTCCTGCTGAGTTTTGATTAAATTCAAATGAGTTTCCCCTCTTGAATGTGAAACTTTGGCTTGGCGTCCCATGTTAGATAGATCAAAGTTCTTTTACATACTTTACAGTATGCCTTGGAACTATCAGGTCCTTTACCCAACCACCTGATAAACTGTGGGTTCAGTTTGACGTCCAACCACTGGTCGTTAAAGTTAGTTTTTTTGTTTGAAGTCATTTTATAAATAAATAATAAATACCTTCAACTGCACAAAAATCCAAAATCACTTCGTCAAACCTCAAAAAAAAAACCTCAAAAGTATAAATCCCTAAAAAGAAAAAGATATAAATAGATTAAGTCATAAGTCATACAGTCAAACACATCCATACACCAATCACCTTCAATCAAAAGGATGAACTGGAAACAACTCTCTATTTAACCAGAATAGGAAGAATAGGTAATAGTGAATCAAAATAGAAAAACAGAATATAAATAGATTTATGGAATGTTATTCCTCGCCCATCCTTTTATTCACTTATCAAATAAATCTCTTATTCCAATAATTAAAAAAAAAAAAAATAAATCAAAAATATGCAACTTGGTCCATGGATCATTCTTCATATGTTTTGAAATTTTAAAATTTCCCTGACTTTTTTGGAATTTCCTGACTTTCCCTGATCAATTTTTTTTTTTCCCTGACTTTCCAGAAAGTGTGAACCCTGTGTGTGTATATATATATATATCAAGTTATATATATACATAGAGTGAGTATATATGCTATATAGTATATATAGTTTTTATATATATATATATATATATATATATATATATATATATATATATATATATATATATATATATATATATATATATATATATATATATATATATATTTCATATTATGTATATTTATATATATATATATATATATTTTATATATATATATATATATATATATATATATATATATATATATATATATATATATATATATATATATATATATATATATATATATATACCGTAAAATGGGGGAAAATCTGTCAAAAATTCTCTTCTTTTTTTTTTTTAATGAATCATGAAAAATCAAAATTTTAAGTTACATCTATACTTAATAGTTTTTCTCACATTTAGAGTTTCCTTAATGTTTTAGAATAATGAAAATAATAAAAATCTCGAAATGAATATTTTTAAAATTTTTATGAAAAATTCCATTTTCAAAAAATTGAATTCGGGAAAAACTGGTCAGTGGCGTCGGGGAGAAATGGTCATTAAATATTATTACGTCTGTGCTTGTCCAAACTAATTTTAATTATAATTTAAATGTTAAGTAGATTTTAATAATGTTATAGTATTAATTTGGATAGAAAAACACAAGTCTAAGTTATATTTTATTGACATTTTCCAAACGTGAATTTTTTCCAAAATTATGAATTTTATTTTCATTGTTTTATGCTAAATAAACATTGAAAAAAAAGAATTATGACAATAAATTTTAATAATTTCTAATAATAATAATAATAATATTTACACACTTTAACAATATAGGCACTTTATATTACGAGTAGGCCTACGTATGCACATTTCACGTAAACTTGTTGACAAAAAAAAATTTACAATATAATTTAAATTATGACAATCAATTTTAATAATAATAATAATAATAATAATAATAATAATAATAATAATAATAATAATAATAATAATAATAATAATAATAATAATAATAATAATAATAATAATAATAATAATAATAATAATAATAATAATAATAATAATAATAATAATAATAATAATAATATTATTATTATTATTATTATTATTATTATTATTATTATTATTATTATTATTATTATTATTATTATTATTATTATTATTATTATTATTATTATTATTATTAATAATAATAATAATAATAATAATAATAATAATAATAATAATATTATTATTATTATTATTGATTGTCATAATTTAAATTATAATATTGTAAATTTTTTTTTGTCAACGTTTACGTGAAATCTGCGTACGTAGGCCTACTCGTAATATAAAGTGCCTATTAATAATAATAATAATAATAATAATAATAATAATAATAATAATAATAATAATAATAATAATAATAATAATAATTATTATTATTATTATTATTATTATTATTATTATTATTATAATAATAATAATAATAATAATAATAATAATAATAATAATAATAATAATAATAATAATAATAATAATAATAATAATAATAATAATAATAATAATAATAATAATAATAATAATAATATTTTATTATTATTATTATTATTATTATTATTATTATTATTATTATTATTATTATTATTATTATTATTATTATTATTATTATTATAATAATAATAATAATAATAATAATAATAATAATAATAATTATAATAATAAAAGAAAGATAGGTAGGTATAGAAAACATTAAACAAATGTCTTATAGTCTACCATACATAAAAACTAAAAAAAAATGGACATTTTTATACAAGTTTATATTGACCGGTTATCCCCGACGCCCGACCGGTTTTCCCCCGAAATTGAAAACACTTAATAACTTTAAAAATAAGCTTAATATTTTAAATTTTTTACATGGAAAATGTTAAAAATAGACTTCCCAATATGCATCTAAATCAAAATTCTGATATCTTAATTCTATGAGATTCACCAGACCTTAGAATTTTTTTTCAATTTAAAATTTTTTTTTTCCAAATGGGGGAAATTTTTTTGACTTGTAGGTGTAAGTTATTTACTTAAATTTTTATATATGGTTAAAATATATTCTATTTACTACCTAAAAAACCTTTCTCTAATTGAAAAATGTTTTTATTTACAAAAATATTAAGAAAATTAAAAAGTGACCGATTTTCCCCCATTTTATGGTATATATATATATATATATATATATATATATATATATATATATATATATTATAAAAATATATATAATATATATATATATATATATATATATATATATATATATATATATATATATATATATATATATATAATATATATATTATATTTACAAATTATACTATTATATATGATATAAATTATTATTATATATATATATATATATATATATATTATTATATATATTATTATATATACATATACAGGCTAATCGTATATTAAAGATAGAGTTATTATTATATATTATTATTATATATATATATATATATATTTATATATATATTATTATTACATATAATATATATATATATATATATACACACACATAGTTATTATTATATATATATATATATATATATTATATATATATATATTATTATTATTACATATATATAATGGTACATATATATATATATATATATATATGTTATATAGCAGTATATATATATATATATATAGATATCAGATATATATATATATATATATATATATATATATATATATATATTAGGGATGTACCGATAGTATCGGTATTGGTATCGGTATCGGTAGTATCGGCCATTTTTGATGGTATCGGTATCGGTTAAAATGGCCGATACTTATTACTTTTTGAATAAAAAAATAGTTATAATTTATTGAAAGTAATAATGAGACATTTAATGAACTAAATTTATTTATTACTTCGAAATATTTTTTTTGCTATAGTGATAATATTAAGTCAAACTAATAACTAATATTATAACTATAATAATATGAATGGGCCTATATGACACCATTTACTAAATTGACTAATTATTTTAATAAACAACTTAAAAGGGTTTGATATCCAAAATGACTACCCCTAACAAAAAATACTTTTGATAAATCTAGCTTTAAAAATACAATACAGAAATAGGTATAAGAAATTGGTAAAAGAACTTTTATTAAACTACATGCCATATCTGACCAAAAGACTAAAAAATTATGATATATATCCTTAATCTTTAAATTATTAAAGAGCTTTTAAGTTTTAACAAACTAACATTTGAAACCATATATATATATATATATAGTATATATATATAAATATTTAATATATAAATTTATATATATATATATAAAACAAAGATATAAATATATATATATATATATATATATATATATATATATATATATATTATTATTATTATTATTATTATTATTATTATTATTATTATTATTATATATTATTATTATTATTATTATTATTATATATATTATAATATATATATTAATATATATATATATATATATATATATATATTATTATTATTATTAGAAATATAGAGTTATTATATATTATATACATATTATTATTATTATTATTATTATATTATTATTATATATATATATATATACATATATATATTATTATTATATTATTATATATATATTATTACAAATATAAACATAAAATATATATATATATACATATTATTATTATTATTATTATTATATTATTATAGTTATTATTAGTTATTATTATTATTACATATATTATTATTATTATTACATATATATTATTATTATATTATTATTATATTATTATTACATATTATTATTATATACATATTGATTTTAATATAATATATTAATATATATCACGCTATTATATATTATTACATATATATATTATTATTATTATTACATATTATTATTATTAGTTATTATATTATTATTATTATATTATTATTATTGCTATTACATATTATTATTATTAATATTATTATATTATTATTATATATATTATATTATATATATATTATTATTAATATATATATTGTTATTATTATATATATATATATATATATATATATATTTGTTATATATTATATATTATTATTATTATATATTATATATATTATATATTATTATATTATAAATATTATTATATTCATATTATTATATTACATATTATTATTAATCGGTATATATATATATATATATATATATATATTATTGGTTATATTATATACATATATATTATTATTATTACATATATATTATATATATATTATATATATACATATATATATATATATACGTACATATTATTATATATATATATATATATATATATATATATATATATATATATATATATATATATATATTATTATTTATATATATATATATATATATATATATTATATATATATATATATATATATATATATAAGCACGTATATATATATATATATATATATATATATATATATATATATATATATATATATATATATATATATATATATATATATATATAGATATTATTATTATATATATATATATATATATATATATATAGTTATTATATATATATATATATATATATATACCATAACAGTGGATCAGCATCCAAATTTTGTTCCATAAGTGGTGTTGCAAAATATTTATCCACAGTAGTTTGAATAGTATTTTCTAATTCATGTTGTTTTCTCCCACTGCTGCTTCTACGTTTTGCATTTTAACTTTTTCTTCTTTGATCAGTTCCACTTGGTTTGATTGTATCTGAATATTCTTCATTTTCTTCTGACGATTTTTCTTGTAGTATGTCATCAAAGCACTTCCAGAAAATTGAATGTGTTTCCTTCTCAATATCTGCCGTTTCATTTAAAGATTCTTCATGTGAATCTGTATGAGACTCATCATTTTGATCATCATTTTGTTCATCAGAATCTGAACTTAATGTAATATTTTCTTTAGCTTTTATAAAAGTTTTACTTCTTCTTTGAACATAAATTTTATTTTATTCTGATCAATTCAAAGGGAGCTAACTTGTATTGTGGATTTAGAACTGCTGCAAGTACATAAAGTTTCTTCTCTTTAATACCAAAATGTTCAGTAACAGAATTTAAAAATTCATCTTTCATAGTTTTTACACCGCTTTCCTTCCATTTTTGCTAAACATTTTTGCAATGCATTAACTGCAGGTATTACGAAAGATAAATCTACATCATCATCACTCGCTGTTTTAGTTAATTCTTCAAATGGTTGCAACAATCTAATTATATTCTCCATTAGCTTCCAGTGATTTGCATTTAAGATATCTAGATTGTTTTTCGAATTTGAAGAATATATAGTATTTGCAATTTTTTGCTCTATGATCCTTTGCAGCATATAATATGATGAATTCTATCTTGTTTCCACATCTTGGATAAGCTTGTGTATTGGCAAATTTTGAGATTTTTGAATTTCAGTTAACTTAGTTGTAGCAATTGGTGATCTACTAAAATGACCTACAATTTTCCTACATAAAGTAATTAAATCTTTAGTTGATTTTTAAGAAAATAAAGCATCATGTATTACTAGCTGTAAGAAATGAATAGAACATTTATAACACCTTCTCTCATACCTTTTGTAATGTTAGGTGCATTATCTGTTAGGACAACATGAATATATTCTTTTTTTAAATCCAAGCTCTTAAGTATTTCCTCACTTTTTAGACATATATTTTCTGCTGATGAGTGGGAAACACTAAAACTACTGATTTGTAATGTTCCACTCTTCCTTTGAAAATCTTTATCAATCCAATGCCCTGATTTACTTATAAAGCTTTCATTGTTATATGAGCAAGTCCAAATATCTGATGTTAATGATATTGCTTGAATTTTTTGCAGCTGAAGTGTTATTTGTTCTTTACCCTTTTATATATTGTTGGGATAATCTCTTCTGAAAAGTACCTTGATAGAATATTATATTGTAGATATGTGATTTATTAATCTCTTAAGACCAATGTCTTCAACAAAAGAAAATGGTTGATTGTCCCTGCAAACATTTCCCTACATTTTGCAATGAAATTCTGTGCTTTTTCTATCATTAATATCCCAAATCTTTGTTTTATCAGTTATTTCAAACAGTGCAGGCTGAAGAAATCTTTTTTTAATAGAGGTAGAAGTTGATGATTGGATGGACATGGATCATCATCTGTTGTGTCTGTGATATCATGTTTTTGCTTTTTTCGGCCACTTTTCCTCTTGAAGATTTAGATATTTCTTTTATCTTCAAATATGTGGTTTTATGTTTCTTTTCAAGATGATCCAGTAAAGGTTTTGTGCTATAATATTTTGAACCTTTCTTTGGGTTTCCTCTTGATAGTAATGTAATCCCAGTATCGCACAAGTAGTTCACACCTCATGGGTTTAGCCCTTCAAGTAGTGTAACTTCTCTAGGTAGTTACTACTTAGGATCCAGACGAGGAAGGGGTGCATGATATTGCATGTTTATATATATATATATATATATATATATATAGTATATATATATATATATATATATATATATATATATATATATATATTATATACAGTATATATATATAGAAGGTAAAAAACGGAAATTACATCTCCTCCAAGTCCAATGAATTAAAATTTTCATTCGGCCCTCAGGCCAAAAATTACCCGGTGCATCACTTAATATATATATATATATATATATATATATATATATATACTTATAAAAATATTTTATATATATATATATATATATATATATATATTAAGTTATTATATATATATATATATATATATATATATATATATATATATATATATATATATATATATATTATATACATATATATATATATATATATATATATATATATATATATATATTATTATTATTATATATATATATATAATATATATATATATATATATATATATATATATATATATATATATATATATATATATATATATATATATATATATATATATATATATATATATATATATACTTTAAAATATTATGATAACTATTACTGAAAATTATAAGCGAAGTAGCTTTATACTAAATTCCTCCCACCTGTTAACAGCTGCTAAAGCACTTCTTGTAACAGGCCCTGTTGTGTCTTCTGACCGAATTACTGCTAAGAAAGGATCTAAAAAAATGTTTGGTTCCAGATACGAATCATTTTTAAGATGGGTAATAGTCATCTGTAGGTCTCGGAGTTGTAATACCAAAGGGTCCTGTTCTAAATCCTGAAAAAAAAATTATCCACATCAAAATTTTTTACAATGCTATCAAATTTTTTAAGTACAAAAGCTTTTCTTGCTTGAATACGAACAGTAACTGCTTCTCCCAGTATAAAGATGTATAAATTTAATATGCTTTAAACACTGGAGATTTATTTACAGGTACCTGTACCTATCAATAATAAACCTAGCTATATTAGTAATTAAGAATATGACAAGTAATCAAGTGTACAGGCTGGCTTGCATAACAATTCACAAGACAAAAGATTATCTAAATAAATAATGATAACTTTTCACTTAATTCCTTGTAAATTTCCAGTTAACACAATCTTTTATTGTGTAACTACTCAAAAATATTTGAATTGGAGTTCTTAAAACATGAAAAAAGATATCGTTTTCCATCAGGGATAAAGAAATATGACTGCACATGTGTGATGGAAACTAACACTATCCAAATGAAAATATTCAAATATATCAGTAATAACATAGTAATTTATTATTCATATTATAAAATAAATACTTTTATTTTCTGTTACATATCAAATAGGCCTAATTAATTATTGTCTTTACGTATTATAAAGTCTCTTTTTTAGAATTTATTTTGTTGTTTCTATACTTTTTTGTGAACATGTTGCATTATTATCTGAACAGCCCCTCATATTCAATCTTTCTCTATTTAAGTCTCGCGTCTGCGCCCACCTGAGGGAATTGCGTTAGGTAAGGCTGCGCCAACCTGAGGGATGGGTTAGTTAAGGGCATGGGGGGGGGGGGGGGGGGGGGCGGGTGGGTTACTTTGGCATTCATTTAATTTGTTTTCTTGACTGGTAATTATTTTATTATTCATTATTTTATTTATTTTATTTTTCTTTGAAAAGGGAATTGCCGTGTGCTGGTTAGTATTAATGTATATATATTATATTATATATATATTATATATATTATATAATATATATATATATTTATATATATATAGTATATATTAATATATATATATATATATTATATATAATAATATATATATAAAACACAAACAGGAATACAACATCAGTAAGTCTATTAGTTATAAAGCCATCCCTTTCATTCTTTTCTGATATTCTGAAATACTTCAATATGACTACTCATACTGAAGTATGGATGACTCATAGCTGACTTTTTTAAAAGATTAATCATGTACAGCTTGCAGTGTCCAGTCCTCTAGCAGAAACCCTTTATAGAGGATTAATCCAATAAGGGTGATTATAAGTTTATGTGTTCATTCATATATTCATATAAATACAGATTGTAACATCTGCTAGTCAATAACATTCATATATACTATCAGCAAATAGCTTTTATATCTATTATTATTATTATTTTTATTTATGCATTATTTATTATTTATATTACTTATATATTTATGTCATTTTCTGTACAGTGAATATAACCACTTAATTTATTCACAGGTTCAAGTTCCAGGTGGAACTATCATAGATCACTTGAAGTTCCAGGTGGAACTATCCTCAGCTCAAGTTTCAGGTTGAACTATCCTCTATTCAAGTAACATCATACAGGGCCAGCTTTCTTACTGAGACTGAAGCAATTCTCATACCGAACGTCCAGGCCTACCACATCTTTTTAGGGATTTTACCTAGGTTAGGTGCAGGTCAGGAATGGGGGAGTAGGGCTTTGGGTGTAAAATTAAAGGGTTAGGAAATTATGTTTTTTTTCAGAAAATTTAAGGTTTTGTGGATTTGTGAAGAGAATTTCTGGATAAAGATCTTTTTGCAGCAGATGGAGTTCACTTGAGTCGTAAAGGTGTTGGGCTTTTCAGCACCAGTTTGGAGACTTGTTTAGCAAAAAAACTAGGTAAATTTGGGGGTGATGGGCTAAATCTGGATACAAATAATAGCAATGGTAACTGTAATAGTGGTGATATAAATAAAACTAGTGTTGTTACAGGTTCAAATAATGATTTTAGCAATAAAAATAACAGCATTTCGAATATCAAATGCTTTTACACAAATGCTCATAGCCTTAGAAATAAAAAAGATGCAGCTGATTAGTTATACCATAAATGAGAAATCTAGACATTATTTGCATAACTGAGGCATGGGTTAATGAAGAATTATATGGAAATAGACGGATATTCACTTTATTTACACCAGCGTAGAGGAAAGAAGGGTGGGGGGGGTGGCGTTTTATATTAAAAGCAATATTCAATCTGTAATAATGACTGACTTTAGAAACTAATCAATGAGATATTGAATCGGTATGCGTAGAATTCCTTGTTCAATAAATCAGATAGAATAGGGGCATTTTAAGACCTCGCTGGCCAGAGTCAAGAATTAGATGCAGAAATTGTGAAAAGAAATTGAGACAGCATGCCACAGTAAGAGAAAAAGGTATAGTCATAATGGGTGAAATTTTAATTTTCCTGGCATTTCAATGTGGGAATTTCCTTGTCTAATACGGATCATAGTAGTTCAGTATTTATAAATTGTATACTAGATAACTTTTTGAGCCAGATGGTCCATGAACCCACAAGACACGATGCACTATTAGACTTAACATAATTAATACGATGAAAGTTATGGTGGATGTAAGTTAGAGTTGAGGGAAATTTAGGACTAGTGACCATATATAATTAGATTTAATATGAATGTGATATTCTGGCCCTAAATTGCAGCTATAAGGAAAAAAATCCTAGATTTCGCGGAAATGGCCGATTTACCAAATTAACGATGAGCATGCTAGTATATGATGACTGGGATGAAAAGAGTTTTTAGACAAAACTGTTTAATTGTGTGGGATGAGTTCTAAGCAATTTTAATGAATATTCAAGCAGTAATGTTTTAAGAAAAATAAACCATGTAGGGTGGCGAAGAGTAAAATCCTGTTTCTGGTGAAGTAGAGAGATAAGATAGATAATCAAATGAAAAAGTAATAATGATGGTTTTTTAAAATATAAAGGGTAGTTAATAGGGAAGATGTATTTAAAAATTATAGAAAAATAAACAAACTTAACCAGCAATAAGAAAGGCAAAGAGAGAGGCAGAAAGTAATTTTAGCAAAGAATAGTAATAAGAGACCCTGAAGAAGTTTTTTAGCTTTTAAATTAAAAGTAAGAATAACGGCACCATAGGTCTCAATTAAAATTGATGAAAGATTTAGTAAGTTCAAAGGAGTGTTGGTCAACATTTACAATGCTATTTGCTTCATGTGTTTATGAGGAAAATTAGATAATTAGTTTTTTTGGGATGACAATAGTTCTTGTATGCATTTAACAAATAGACTTACAGATTTTGAATTGAGGTAAAGATATTAAACATTTACTGAACCATATTGACCCAAGTAAGCTGCAGGCCCTGATGGTATGCATGGTAGAATTTTGAAAGAGGGTAGTAACCAGCATTGCAAAAGCGCACTGTATTAATGTTTCAAGCCGATTTATCAACAATTTGGGTGAGGTTACCAGTGGCTGAAAACGACATATGTTGTGCCTATTTATAAGAAAGGTAGTAAGGAAGATTTTGGGAAATTATAGGCCAGTTTAGCTTAACATCTCTGGGTGTAAAGGTTCTAAAAAAGTTACTGAAAGGTCATATAGAGAATATTTAGAAGATAACAAGGTAATGTATGACTCCCGAGCACGGTTGTTCAGAAGGGTAGGTCATGTCAGAGACAATCCTTTTAGAATTTATGGAATTTCATTAAAATGATGTATTGACCGAGTGATGAATAGTTGGATATTATATATTCTAGAATTTAGCAAGCTTTTGATAAGGTTCTCCACATAAGGCTGATGAATGAACAGATATTGCAATTGTAATAAGGTGGTAGTGGTACATGTTTGGATTTAAAAGTGTTGTGAATAGAACACAGTGTGTACAACTAAATGGCCAATAAGTCAATCATGGGAAACAGGTGAAGAGTGGTTGTCCGCACAGGGTTCCAGGTGCTGGGGCTCTGTTGGTTTCCTCAATTATTAAATGATGTTAGACCAGGGACTTAATATGCAGGTTCTAGTTTGAGAATGATACCCAAAGTGGCCACCTCAGTTAGGAATAGTGAAGGATGGCATAAAGATTCAAAATGATCTTGAAAAACTTCTTGGGGGCAGATAAGTGGCACATGAATTTTAATAGTAAAAAGTGTAAGGTTCTTCACTAAGGTCTCAAATAAAAGTTTTACCTACAATATGAATGGGGATTTTGCTTGAGTCTGTGGACCAAGAAAAAGAGTTAGGTGTGATTATAAGCAGTAATTGGAAAGTAGCTAATCAGTGGTTGGAAGCAAGGAATAAAGCTAATACAATGCTGGGCATCATATAAATCGCATGTTGTTTACAAGAGCAAGGAAGTAATAAGTAAACTATATGATAGCTATGTAGGCCAATCATAAGAGTATTGGTGCACAGTTTGGGGCCCCTGTATTTAAAAGAAGGACTTTTAGATATGCTAGAGAGAGTGCAATAAGGTAGAGCAACAAGGATGATTTCTGAGTTTGAGGGTAAGAGGCTATGAGGAGAGGCTGAAAAGAGGTTAGGAATGTTTTTCTGTTGAAAGCGATTTCTTCAGAGGCGAACATGATACAATCTAACCAAAGAATTACATCTATTGATAATACAGAGACCTAATAAATTCTTCATAGTCAGAGCATGGATGGGAGACACAGGGGGGAGGCAACCAAGAAAATTAAGAGAACGCAATGCCCATCTGACTATAAGAACAGCATGCATTCAGCAAATGGGTGTTAAATTGGAATGGTTTGCCACCAGGACGTGAGTGTGACTCGATGGCAAACATTTAAGAAAGGGTTGATAGGTATATGGGATGGGGCTTGGCGTATGCATATAGATACTTTAGACAAAGCCAAATTGGCTGGTTTTTAGTTACATTAGTTATTAATGTTATACTGCAAGTATGATCATAACTTAGTTATTAAGGCATGTGGATGGTTTAGGTATCATAATATTCATTTTTTTTTTGACTTAAGCCAAATTTGGTGGATTTGTAGTTACATTTATTGACAAGCCCCTAGGGTGCTTTGTGGATTTGCATGAAGCAGTCTTGCTACGGGGGATTGACTGGACAGTCCGATAGGTTCATGTGGCTTCTTACTGTCCCTATATTTCTTATGTTCTTATGTTCCCATACAGAAGTGACCTTAACGAATCTTCACAGCACTTCACTGACAATATAAGTATTGATTTGATTTAGTTTGCTTCCACATTACATAACATTATGCACACCTCTTGCTCCATCTTGTTAGAAGAAACTTAGAGTTGTGTAAATTGGAATCCAAATTTGAATTTCAGTAGACAGGCCTGTCATTGTAAACTAGTGAAGTACCAGAACCAGAATTTTTGGTTCCAGCCAGAACCGGAACTTTCCGGAACCTTGGAAAAGTTCCAGTTGGAGCCAGAACTTATCAACTTGAGCTACACCTTACATATTCTACTGAAAACTTGTCTGATTAGCAAGTGGAGTCTCTCTAGAAGTATCTGGCTCGCCTGCCCTGCTTCATCAGTTTATTCTGAGAGGCTTTTTTTCAGAAGCTGATAATGTGTTTGAGGATAAGAGATCACGTTTAACTCCACAACAGGGAGAGCAACTTATTTTCCTACACAACATTTCAAAATTCAAATAAGTTCATTTTTAAGTAACAAAATTACAGAATCTTTTTAAATTTTTTAAATTTATGCTTAAACAGTTTAGTTAATATTTTGTTTTGTAGTAGTTTCTACTTTAAAGTTGATTTCTTATAATAATAATAATAATAATAATAATAATAATAATAATAATAATAATAATAATAATAATAATAATAATAATAATAATAATAATAATAATAATAATAATAATAATAATAATAATAATAATAATAATAATAACAACAACAACAACAACTATCTTGTACAAATTTTATTTATCCCCAGGTCTAGACTCCAGAGCAGTGGTTTTCAAACTGGGGTGCGTCTGGAAATACCAGGGGGTGCGCAACAAGTGTAGAGAAAAATTTAAATTTTACTTTTTAGTAATTTTTTAACACAAGTTTCAAAAAATTTCAACAAAAATTATATATATATATATATATATATATATATATATATATATAATTATATATATATTCTTATATATTCTGTATCTACAAGAAATAACAACTTTATAATTATTATAATAATTTATATACATTTATATATATATATATATATATATTATATATATATATATATATATAGTATATATATATATATATATATATATATATATATATACTATATATATATATACTATATATAATATATATAATTATATATATATATATTTGTGAAAGATATTATTGACTACATTGAGTGCGGTTTTTTGCTGTGGCATGTTTAGTCTATATATGTCATTCGTCCAAATACATTTTGTTTATTATTGTGCTATTGTTTTGTGTGGACTGTTGGGTTGTATTTTTTTGTTTGATTCCCCAAAGTTTCTTGTTTTCCGGTGGTTTGTGTGTGGCCGCCCCGCATGGTGTGCCAGGACTAAGAGAAGAAGAAGGAAAGAGGGAGGTCGGTGGGTTTGTGTTAACTTGTGTCTCGTCTTGAGTGAATAGAGTGTTAGCGAGTATGGAGCCAATTCTTACGGTTTTTTGCCCTTCCTATTTTGGGTTTGTGTGGATGGGGTGCTGGTCATGATTGCACCGAATGCGAGGCGCGATGTATTTCTTCGCTCCCTTCTCGGTGGTTCCTTTTCTTTGAGGTTGTGTTTCGTGCAGTGAGGTGTGGGTTTGTCCCGCCCTTCTGAATTTATGCACTTGTTATTAATTGATCCGACCTTACTAATATTTCTCCTCGTGTTTTTTTAGACTGTCTTGACCAACATTGCAATCGTTAGCATTCTTTCAGGGATGTCCTTCGCGATTCGCGGACGCACACAGTGGCTGGCGTGTGCATTGAAGAGGCGCCTTCCCGACTTACTTTCTGCTCCCCTTCAGACTTTACGGGGAATACAGCGGTGAGGCTGGAGGGAAGCCAGTTAATGGATCAGGACCCTTATGATGACCTCCCCTGAAACGCAAGATGTGCGTGGAAGCAGGCGCTAGTGGAAGCCGTTTGATTTCAGAGGCCCGGGAATTTGAAGAGGTCCTGCTTTTCCTCGCCAACGGTGGCCTAAGTGCTCTCCCTCGTGACAGCGTGCGCTCGACGCCGCCTGGGTCGCCCATTGAATTGACTGCCTGGGAGGTTGGGGAAGAGGGGCATCGAAAGATTCGCGACTTGCCAAGATGCGAAGCGAGAGTGATGGCACCGGTAAATGAGAATTGTCTCATTAGTATTGTAATACATTTAACAAAAAAAAAAAAAAAAAAAAAAGAGGCAATAACATTTCTTATATGGTGGTGCTATATATATTATAATATATATATAAGTATTATATAGTATATATAATATATATGATATATATTATATATATAATATAATATAATATTATATAATATATGTCCATAATAGATATAATAAAAGTATAGGTATGAACAATAAGTTATTTACAATATTCAGCTATAATATATATATATACTATATATAATATATTAATATATATATATATATATATATATATAATATATATATTATATATATATATATATATATATATAGTATATATAAAAAGTTTTTTTGTTTTATTATTGTTAACAAGAGCTGAAACATTGAATTATTTTTTAGTGTTGCTTGCCGAGGACACCAAACGAGAAGTGATTGATTCGGGCATTATATGTGTTCAAGGGCAGGTTGTTTGGTTTTAGGGTATTGTTGTGAAGATAGTAGGGTCTATCTTGTGGGGGAGCAATGTAGGGAATTTGAGGGAATTTAAGGGTTATTATTATTATTATTATCTATTATTTATTTATTTTATTATTATTATTATTATTATTATTATTATTATTATTATTATTCATTTTAGTAGTAGGGCTTCATTCACTATTTTAAAAGTTCTTTTCCTCCCTTAAATTTAAAGTAGGTGATTATTGAGTGAACCCTGATAGTAAGGTCGTGAGCCCTTGATTAAAATAATAACAGGGAAGCGCTGAGGGAGTGAAACGAGGAGAAAGAAGAACCGTGAGAAGCCAAGTTTCCACTCCTCTGGGTAAGTGTGAAACTAGTGGACGCGTTTTATGTAGGAGTAAGGTTAGACAATTTGGTTTAATGAGTGTACTTGTCTGTTTGCAGGTGGAGCTTCATCGGGACTTCTTTGAAACTTACTCGGGTTTTTTTTTTAAATTATTAAGGGATCTCGCAAACAATCAAAGAGCTGTTCTAATTATTGGAAGAACGAGTGCGTGCATTAGCGCCTAACTCTCGCGGAAACTGCCCGCGGAATTGGAAACATTTGTAATTCATCCCACAACTGGGCAACGAGAGTGCAGCGGAGTTATGAACCCTGTCATTTAAAAAAAAGAGGCCACCAGGCAATATTGCAGTGGGACGTGCACCAGGGAAATTGGGGACGCCTTGGGTGGGCATTGCAGGGGTATCACTGGCACTCCCATCTTCCTTGTTTGTAACACGTGTTTATTGTTCTTTAAATGCTTGATTCCCTGCACTTTAGCGGCTTTTATTGTAAAGTTACCGTGTTTTATTAAGTTGAAATATAGCCTTAAATTGTGTTGGTCCTTATTTGATCCAGTAGTGTCGAGGTCTGGTTATAGAATAGGGTTAGGTTGTGACCAAAAAGAAGATCGTACCAGTGACGATGACGTGTTGTAGCGAATGTACTTGTGTTGGTAAGACCTATCCCGGCCTCCACCGCTTGTGAAGCATTCAGTCAAAGGGGTTGCCCTTGCAGGAGAGCAGGGCACGGCCCGACGAGTGCTTTCACTGAGTCAGTGAACTCGGCCCGAGCGTTTAAATCCACTGGGGGCATCCCCGAGAGGTTGCCCTTGCCCAGGGAAACAGGCGCGTTGAGGGATGCCGGCCAAGAAGGACCATGCCGGGTTCACGGGGTCGGGGCGAGAACGCATCCATCATAGCGCTTCCACTCCCGTAAGGGAAGGGCGGGAAGGAAGGGAACGGCGCAAAACCAGCACGGTCGGTTTTAGAGGAGTCGGGCGGGAGAAAAAATCCACCAAAGTGCTTCATTCCCGCAAAGGAGCAGAGTCGGGAGAACGGGAGAGGGCAGGATGGGTTTTTCTGCCAAGGGTTCGGCTTTTATCAAGGGAGCATAGTCCACCGAGCGACCACGGCATAAGTCCGATCCTATTATTCAGGCATCGAACCGCAAGTGATACGCTTGCACCGGGTAAGCGGGAGTAACACGTTGAGAGCTTGCACCAACGAACTAACGGGTAGGGCCTAGAAACCCGTCATGCCTCGCTATTCGTGTCAGTTGCGAAGTTTGCTGTGTCGGATTCGCTACAACATCTTGACCAATGATGAGCTAAAAGGAGGAGGTTAGGTGTCCAAAACACGCCTCACCCCTCTTGGGAAGCTAAGCCTTCAGAGGGTAAAATGAGGTTTCCTTTTAGCTCATCGTTGGTCAAGAGGTACACCTCTTGGAGTACCATCTAATGGTAAGGGTTCAAACTAGTGATGGGACGATTAATCGTCACCGTCATCGCAAAGATCGGCATATTTTTTTTCAAATCGTAATTCGATCAAATTTTGCAGATTAATGTGAAAAAATATTTAAAATTTATTTGGATAATATTGAAAACACTCAATAATATAATCATAGTATAGTATATATACGATATAGTATATATTAGTCATATGATATAATATATAATATATATATATATAGTATAAGTATAGCTATATCATATTCATACTACTTATATATTATATATACTAGATATTATTTCATTATATAGTATATAGTATAGTAGTATATATGAATATAATATTATATATATTATATATATAATTCTTTGATTATGGTATGTATGACGTTTCCAGTCCTAATTGGTTCCGCACTTCTGTTCTGCGTCACTATCCACAGGCACACTCACCTCGCAACAACATCTTAGAGACACGATCTTTTATACACATATCAGTATACACATACTTAAATCCACATCCCCTCTTCTAGACAACATCTTACAGACATGCCTATCCCGTATATCCCTATGTGTGGGGGAGAAAAAATTGCCCGACTTGTTATGTCCCCTGGCGTGTCCGGGAGGGCAACTTAAGGATGGTAAGTGTTGGGTTGGCTGCCCACTACCACTTTATCTTTTGGCCAGAGAGTACTAATGCCACTGGCTCATAGAGGTTGTTGATTCAGCGTAAGCGGTGTTTCTATCTTCAGCGAAAATGTATAGAATTGTGATGGATACATGGATGTCAGAGGAAATAAATTGTTTGAGGAGAAGAGAGAGAGGTGGATGGATTATATTATATAAGGGCCAATTTGATTGCTAGCTGTGACGTCGAAACAAAGATGGTAAGGAAACGGTGAACAATGAGTGGTGTGGTGTGGAAATGTGTTTGTGTTGGTGTGGAAAGGAATAAAAGGGGGGGGATAGAAAGATTTGCATTCTGATGATACTTGTGTAGAGAGCTATGGTAAAGAATTTGTGCGTGTGGAGTGCTAGAAATTCTTAAAAGGTTAAATTTTAAGTTGATATAGGTAGTATGTGTGGTTGCAAGCATATGGTCCATCTTGAGGGTAAATGTTTGAAATTGAGGGTGAATTTTTCTTGGAAATCTGTATGACATCGTTGTTGGATGGGGTGAGTAGGAGTTCCAGATTGATTGTGTTGGGTGATCTACTACCTATAAAGATTTTTTTTTGTTTACAGTGATCACCACCACTCACTAACAGTCAGAGCCCTATTCAAGGAGGGGTTAGTACTCTCATAAAGTACCCTCTTCGCAAAGTTACGCACAATCGAGCACAGGCGTCAGGAAGTTAAAGTGGCGGAGATTTAAATCACAAGACAGAGAAGATGGAAGAGAATTCCAAAAGAACAGAGGTAGCGGGAAAGAAGGAGCACGCGCAGCGCGAACTAGCCTGGGTTATCCAATATCAACACAGAATATCAACACAGACTCCTTGTGCTATGAGGGCGTCGTAAAGGGTGGTACGCGAATGGTAAGTTCCCTCGAGCACTTGCCGCCATGGGTGCCCTATAGAAAAAGAAGATAAAAGCACGACAACAAGAAACAGTTATAAAGCTGTTTGGCCTGTGCCTCGTTGACCCTATTCACAAAATGCCGGATATAACCTCAAGAAACCCTCTGCCTCCCCAGATTATCACAGCAGTAAACTCACAATACCAAGGGCAGATGAAGACCCCTTGTACAGCTGGAGCAACTGAAGAGAAGAGAAAAAAAAGTATTGAACAGTCTAATAGAATTACGCAGTTTCTTTGAGCCGCTCCTAAGCGACCGTTGTGACATGAGGTGTTCAAGACATTTTTCTTGTTTATGTATGGCCAACGGATTTTTTAGTATTGTCAACAGGAGAGACGAGAGACCGTCGAAAGAGATAGGAAAGTAGAAATACGTTTTAGAGAAAGAGATTTTGTAGAAGTTGGAGTTTTAAAGAATTAAATTTCACAAGGTTGTATGAAGACCGCCATTCCGAAATATCTATGCGCAGATCAGTGCGAGAATAGAATTACGGAAAATAATATAAGAGGCAAATTCTAGAAGTAAAAGGAAACTGCAGAACGAAAATGACTTGAGAATGAAGGGTCTGATCATCGGTATATCAATTAGTGGACTAGACGTTATGATGTGCAGACGTGCGCACGCTTAATGAAAACGTAGGAAAAAGTTAGGAGATAGAGGCAAACTCTGAGGAACCCACCTATTGACAGAAAGCAGAAGAAGTTTCGCCCCATCACAACAGCCGAATCTTAAGAGACTTCAAAGAAAAGCAGAACATAATTTAAAGCAAGAGAAAGAAGGAAACCCAAAGGAGGGGTAGGCCTTGGATGAGCAGTGGACGTGGCATACTCGATCAAAATGCTTGGATATTTTCAAGTGCCACACGCAAGTTCACCACGTAGTCCTAAGCAGCAGAGACTCATTAAATCGGATTAGATAGGAAAGGTATAATCGCCAGAAAAGAACGATTGATGACACTGACAAAGACTCGTACTGTACGAGTTTGAAAGAAGGGAACGAGTTTCCCAATAATCAAAATGCACGAAGGTTGAGAAGGGTTTCTAAAGATCTTTGAGATAGAAATGACAATGAGAGTATTGCGCGGAGTATGTTAGATAGGATCAGCAGCGGCTTTCCTTTTCTCGGAAATAAAGGTTGGAGCGTACAGTGCGAAGAGCTTTCCTACATGAGGAAAAGGTGCTATTATTGAATCATCATGGAGTATACGTTGAATGAGCGCGGGAGAATAGGCATCGGAAGCACACTTCCTTTAAAACTTGGGGAGGAATATGCCCATCTGGCACCCGTCTCCATCCTATCATAGATTTCAGCAGGCCTAAGCAAAACGAGCCTATCTAAATGTAATCAGCGATGGCAAATGACTAGGTATACCTAGAGTAGAAGAGGAGAAGAGAATT
Organism: Trachelipus rathkii; assembly: GCA_015478945.1. Lineage (NCBI taxonomy): Eukaryota > Metazoa > Arthropoda > Malacostraca > Isopoda > Trachelipodidae > Trachelipus > Trachelipus rathkii. Next base: position 674 of record JABUQX010071498.1, on the reverse strand, counting down.
GCCAGAAGCGTCTAGGGGTGTTGAGTTAGTGAGAACAAAAGTATGGCGTGGGGGGCCAATGAGATTAGGCTCTTCAGTGGAGAATTACAACAGAACAATCAAACGAGAAAGGGAAGATTTACAGAAGTTGCTTAGAGATGTTTTTTGCAAGAAGGCCAGAAAGATTTGCAGTAGGCAGAATACCAAGGGAGTTAGCTGCCACTTATTCGTTTGATGAAAGCCCGCTTTGCTTGTCGAAGAGAATCCCTGAAACAATTTCTAGCTGAATGAAAATTGCGACGATGATTTGGAGGAAACGGAATTCTTCCACCCCCGATCACACACTGGTCTCCTAGCTCAATGGCGCAAAAGAACCACGCACGATATCGTAACCATGGTTTATTGAGGTAGAGAAAGATTAGTTGAAGAAGGAATGAAACTTTGCTAGTCCCCATCAACGATTACAGTCCCTCCTTATCTTTAAATATTTATCATGCCATCATTATTCCTACTGAGGTATGGAATTTGCTGTCATCTTGCAAACTTGGAACCTTACATTTAAGTCCCTGGTCTACATATATTTTATACATATATGAAAAACAGCCACTTGACCTAAGAAATCCGTTACGGACCACAAGACATGTTCCTCATTTCCCTTAATAAATACCAGTAACTTTCAAATTCATCTTAGATTA
>JABUQX010071497.1:25000-41398 GCA_015478945.1 Trachelipus rathkii | reverse complement strand
GTTGTACTTCCCGTTCAGTTGGATTTTGGGTGTTTAACCGTTTTCGCATTTATCGTGAAGAAACGTTCGCGTTTTCGTGCGCCGCTTCAATTATTATTCTTAATTTTAAAGAATAATCAATTACGATCTTGTTACTTAATGGTGAAGAAGAGTAACAGTAGTAACAGGGCCATTCCGTTCGAAAATGACCGCGACCTTTTTGACCTTTTCTGACCTTTTTGAGCTCAATTTTTACCTGACCTTGACCTTTTTGGCCTTCACCTTTTTGGCCTTGACCTTTTTCGACCAACCCTTTGGTCTTCCATATGGGTCAATTTTGGCCCAAATTTTTTACCTACCCTTGCTCCTTTTAGGGGAAGTCGATTTTTTGAGAACCCTAATTTTTTGAGAACCCTAATTTTTTGAGAACCCTAATTTTTTGAGAACCCTAATTTTTTGAGAACCCTAATTTTTTGGCAACCCCAATTTTTTTCGGCAACCCTAATTTTTGGCAACCCTTCGAAGAAGGGTTGCGCCAAACGGTTGCGTCAGCAACCGTTGTACGTATTTTTTCGACCATGGGTCAATTTTTGCCCACGGTAATTTTTGGCTACCCTTTGATCTTCCGTGGGTCATTTTTGGCCCACGTTAATTTTTGGCTACCCTTTGGTCTTCCATGGGTCAATTTTGACCCACGGTAATTTTTGGCTACCCTTTGGTCTTCCATGGGTCAATTTTGGCCCACGGTAATTTTTGATCTTCCTTTAGGGGCTTAGCCCTATTTTTTGATGTCTTTACCTTGTTTGACCGTGATATTTCGGCCTTAACCTTGCCATATACCATGGGTCATTTTTTGCCCACGGTAATTTTAGGGCACCCTTTAGGGGCTTAGCCCGTTTTTGATGTCTTAACCTTGCTTGACCATGATATTTAGGCCTTGACCTTACCAGATACCATGGGTCATTTTTTGCCCACGCCAATTTTTTGCCCACTCGTGGTCCACCCGTCACATATTTCGTTCCTAACTTGTACGCATGTATGGACCTACCCTAACTTGAACACCTACACACGTGCACACACACACACACACACACACACACACACACACACACACACACACTTACACTTATACAGACATTCACTATGCCACTTATACACACATTCACTATGACACTTACATTTACCCATAGACACTTACATTTACACTTATACTCACGTACAAACACACTGCCAATCCTTTGGTCGTCCATGGGTCAATTTTGACCCACGGTAATTTTTTGTCCTTCCTTTAGGGACTTAGCCCTTTTTTGATGTCTTAACCTTGTTTGACCATGATATTTCGCCTTTGACCTTGCCATATACCATGGGTCAATTTTGACCCACGCTAACTTGATGGCTTTGATGGTTCCCAACCACCGTAAGAAGTATCTAGTGATGTTCTATTAGTGTTCTATGAGTATTAGATGAGTGCCAGGTGAGTGCCAGGTGAGTGCCAAGTGAGTGCCAATGAGTGCCAATGAGTGCCAATGAGTGCCAAGTGAGTGCCACATAGTGCCAAGTGAGTGCCACATAGTGCCAACTGAGTGCCACTTTTTTCAAGCCTTTTCTAGCCTCCCCTGAGCCTAGAATAGCCCTAATATTGGTGTCTACCCCTAGGTAATAAGGTATGAGGATTCGAATGGTGTATATTACAATCTGCTAGAATGCTTCCTACTACGAGTTAGTATTTTTATAACACTTATAGCATGACAGAATATATATCTAAAGAGTTACACAGTTGAGATAGTGATCGCAAACGTTTCCGAGTCCGAGTCCGCGTCCGCAGGTCAGCCCATCCGCGAAACCGCCGCCGCGTGCGCCCGCAGGCGCAAAATTTCCGCGTAACCGCCGCCGCGTGCGTCCGCAGACGCAAAATTCCCGCGTGAACGAAAAATATGATATCAATGTAAACTATTCAAAGAATTTCGTTTCAAATATACTATGAGTCATTCATTTTTACTACAATTGTACGAAATTTTATTAAAAACATATACTTTACATACCTTAAAGCAGTAAATCAGTAAATCAATAGAGGTGTTATTACCTAACACCTAGGGGATTAGTATGCCTTTGTTTTACTGCTTTACTGCTTTAACTCTTTGCTTTACTGCTTTAACTCATGTTTTACTGCTTTAACTTTCTGCTTTACTGCTTTAACTTTCTGCTTTACTGCTTTAACTTTCTGCTTTACTGCTTTAACTCTTTGCTTTACTGCTTTAACTTTCTGCTTTACTGCTTTAACTTTCTGCTTTACTGCTTTAACTTTCTGCTTTACTGCTTTAACTCACATTACATTACATACCTTAAAGCAATAAAGCAGTAGATAGGTGTTACCTAACACCTATGGGATTAGTACGCTTTTGTTTTACTGCTTTACTGCTTTAACTTTCTGCTTTACTGTTTTAACTCATATATTTATTAACATTATGTTTTCTTTTATATTTTTTATTTATTATTTCTATTTTTATTTTTGTTTTAATACTTTTTTATTTTTAATTTGTAATGTAAGAATAAAAACACAGAGTTTCTGTTATATAAACATTTTATTTTAATAAAATTGTACGAAATTTTATTAAAAACCTTTTTATATATACGAGTTTTAAGGGAAGTAAAATCGCGTTTTTTCATTTTAAAGCATTTATTACATAATCAGAAACTATAAAATCATTGACATACAAATTTTTAGCATCAAATATATTTACAAGTTTATTAAAACATACATTATTTAAAAAACATATAATGAAATAAATACAATAGACTCCACACAAATTAGAATATAAGGGCTGAACAGGGTAAGACATAGTTTTTACACAGCTTACATTATTATATTTTAAAAATAAGGTAATATAATGATTATTCAATATAAATTTTAAGTTCAAAGAATCAATTATGTGAACAGTATCGTTTTTTGCTCTATAAACGGAAATCCAATGTCCTGTTGAGGTGATGTGACGAGGCAATGTATTGAATATGAGGCAGGTATCCTTCTCAACTTTACAGAGTTTATTTCGTTAATAGCGAACACACCTAAAAAGCGATGTTCATTTTTAAACACCGATTTTATTTCCGCTTCATTCATCTTTAATAATTCAAAAGTACGTTGCGTACTCTGTCAATTTCAATGAGTTGAGGATGCTCAAGATAGATCACTACAGTGATGGGTGATTGTAGAATCGATCCAAAAGAGAGATTTAGTCCTAGGGTGCCCTTTCTCAAAATGTTTAAATGATAGGCGTTACAAGCTGAAAGGTCTGCAGTGAGATCATAGGCGTATAAATTACTATTCTTTGCGTATTCTTCAAGATTTAAACCTGTCCCGCTATCATTACATGATACAGTATTGGCTATTAAGTCGTAAAAAGGTCGAGTACAGAGAGATAGGTCTCCGTTGTATAACATTTCATAATCACGTCCGTGAGGCAGTCCATTCACATGTAAACTGATACCCCTAAGTCCGAAAGGTGTGAATTTATAGGGTGACTTTTTATAATTTCCTGAGTAGGCTTCATGTTCCACAATCCCTATTATTACTTTCTGTGGTAAATTTCCGTTCACAATGTTAGGGATATTGATACTCGATAATCCTTGAGTGAAATTAAATATCTTGGTTTCAACTCTCTTAATAGGGTACTTTGCTGTAGTATTCAAAAGTGAATTTTCAATTTCCAAATGACGCTGTGGTGATAATTTCACTTTTCTAACATAGAGATAAGCCTCCAACAGTTTGAAAACAGGTTCTGGACATACAGCTGTAGCAGTAGGCTTACTTTTTATTTTAAGAGCAAATTTAGGATTTGACCGTGATAAAATGATTCTAGTATCTACAGATGGTAGAATGAGTCTTTCTTGAGAGAAGATATCGCCATTTAATCGACCGTAAAATTCATAAGTATTATTTATGACTTTAGCTGCTTTATCTATATGTGCAGCTTCATCTTTGAAGCTATAAAAACCACATGATTTGAGATGAGATTGTTTAGCATCGTCTGAATAATTTAACAAATGTTCTATATAGCTTCTATAAGGATAATTAGCAGCTGATGCACCTAGTGAAGTTCCGTTAAGATAGACTTCAACCTGGGTGAAACATGTATACAGGAAATTTGATTCTGTATATACTATATGGTCATCACCCGTAGGAAGATCTGTACCATCAGGTTTTGTCAATTTCGTTTTTACATATAAAAACACATTAGAGGGGTCTAGGTATTGATCAGAAGTACCTGGAATATTGAACTCTAGAGGAACATCTGTATTGGTAATTGAATGCAAAGGATTAATACTGATAAAGTTGGACTCGCTAACGCTAATCTGGGTAGGGTTCATTGAGAAGAGATCCAATTCACTCTTACAGCAATCAGGACTAGAAGGATGAAGGAAATGCATCTTGCATGTGCGAGCTCTGGTCGTATAATGAACATTTTCATGAAAAACCTTACTTATATACACAGCTCGTATAAAAGTTATCAGTTAGTAGTTAAATAGCAAATACATCAATACATTTTTTCTTTAGAGGTTTTTTCCGCTTAGTCTTTTTCTTTATGACAATCTTCTTGTTCCCTCGACCTTGTCCTGACATTTTACGTCTTATTTTACGCTTAACATCATCCAACATCTCATCTGAAACATCGGCTATACGTCTTTTTAATGCTGTACGAGGATTATTTCCTGCAGCAATATCTTGAATAGTATGCAAACCTGTTCTTATAGCTTTTTTACCTATATATTCCCCGCCTTTCCTGAGTAAAGGCCTTGCACTTCTCCATAACTTGGCAAAAAATCCACCCAGGCCATACCCCCTCTGCATTTTTGTTCCCCTGAATACCCTTTCTTCGTCCATTATTACAGGAGTATCTTTCTTATACTATCTTTACACTGTGAGAGTATGTTAATGAATGAAAAATATATCTGACTACACCTCTTATATATTCCATTATGCTGTAATTACTGCATCTGTTTCTTTCTAATATGAACTTTGCATAACAATGCACCGTGTGTAAAGGGAAAAGGATTTCCTTCTACATCTTTTATATGCACGCGTACAGAGTCAAAATTTGATCTATTCAGAGGTAGATAATGAACATTAGGGAATGTTATAACTTTACTCTCTTTGGGAAAATATACTACTCTTAATAAAGGAGCTTTAGTATTACCTACATATTGATGTTCAATTATATTTGTATATACATAAGCCATACCTGGATGATTGAGCATCTCGGATGGGGTACATGTATAATGCAGTACTCGATCTGCTTCATCTTTTTGTTCATGTGGAGTCATGCGGTTATTCTCCACAGATAGTATAACCCTCTTCAGCATAGTAGGGATATCATGAAGTATATCCAACTCCGCATCACGTCTACGAATATGTTTACGTTGCCATGGTGATCGTTCGAGAAAAAACATGTCCCGGTCTCGTAGGTTTACATTTACTTTTGAACTTAAAGATATTATTACTTTATCTTCATAGGTACGCATTTCAGTTTTGTATACCAAGTCCTTACACATAATACTCATATCAAAGAGAACGTTTAAATGACTAAAAATAGCAGGCACCGATTTAAAATAAGACCGTCGCAGAACAAATTCTTCAATGAAGTATTCTTTTGTAGCAAATGTTGTCGTATTCATCTTTTTGGCAATTGTAGTTCTTTTCAGAAAACGAGTACCTTCCACTTGTAATATAGTTTCAACACATTCTACACTTCTGTACACCCCCATCCAGAATAGATTGTGAGGCAAATTTTCTATGTCCGTATTTAATATCATTTCACATAATCCTACTTCATATGCCTCTCTTTCAAGTTGTATAGGATTCATTAGCACAGTTGTAAAATCCGAGAGTTTATTATCAGGATGTAAATCCAAGGAGGCTGAAGAAGGCAGAGTTATATAAAAGTGATCTACACTCTCCATGATTATAATGACAACTGATTAATGATTCTTAACTTCACTTGCATTTATATAAGTATTAAACTTGGCACCCCGCCATTTCACAAGTAACTGCTTATTTTTTCCTTTACCTCTCGTAGCTAATATTTTTTCAATTTTATATTCATGAGTTACAGGATTGAACCTTACTTTTTGTATTTCCTGTTTATAAAATCCGCCTTTTATTTTTTCACCATTTAAATCTTCCAGATAATATAACTTTAAACTATCACGACTGAATGGTTGGATATTGTGGACTTTAAAAACTTCCGTAGTCCATCCGGATTCATATCCTTTTCTAAACCTTTCTTCTGTTCGAGAAACTCTTACATAATCGTTTACCTTTATTCCTGAATTATCTTTTATTTTGTTTTCTTTTTCTCCCATATGTGCCATACGTCCTCTAGTTTTTGACATCTCTAAAGGAGTTGACTTTATAGTTCTATGGTAAGACCTGTTATAAGAATAAGCCAGATCGTCCAGTATATCAATATATTTAAAAGTATTCATTTTAGTAAAATATCTATGCATGCGTTCTTTAATAGTACGTTGGACTCTTTCAACTATTGCCGCTTTGTTTACGGAAAATGTATTGTAATAGCTTATACCATACTCCCAGAGCATCTCCTGAAACTCTCGCCCCTTGAATTCCATTCCTGAATCTGTCCAAAATGATTTAGGTGTTCTCCGCTCGTCCTCTATAATTTCAAGTACAGCATCGGCCACTGTAGCTGATCTTTTATCTTTTATTGGTTTCAACCACAAGTATCTAGAGTATACATCAATTGTAAAAAGTATATATTGAAAACCTTCATTATAAGAGCTGTATTTAATCATTTCCGATAAATCTAACTGCCATATGCTATCGAGCTGCGGAGATATGGTTTTCCGTGTAGGAAATTTTTTTCTTACAGGTTTATGTAGAGTAAATGCCTCTTCACCCTCCAAATATGCTTTTAACTCTTTTTTCTCAATATTAGGATACCTTAAAGCAAACCTAGTGAAACCCCCAAAACTATTTGGCTCCCTCAGATTGAAGTAATACTTATCAACTACCTCCTTCGCCTCCATGTTGTCTACTGACACACGTGTAAGCAATTATATATATATATATATATATATATATATATATATATATATATATATATATATATATATATACAGACACGTGTAAGCGTAATATATATATATATATATATTTGTCACAAAAATGTGATATTAGGTCACAAGGGAAAAAGAAAGAGAAAAAGATTTAAAATAACATTTATTTATACACAAACATTACAACTAAATATATATGATAATACATAATTACGATTTAATCCAACTAGACCTATTATAAGGTGTTTTTCTTAGTCGGCCTCTGGTAACACGTTTAAATTTATCTGATGCGTAAGAAGTGCCTGATGGACTTGAATCAGGCCTAGGTGTCATGGGGATATTATCTAAGTCTGCTAATCGGCTTGTATTTAAGATTAAAGTTCTGGGAAAATTAATAGTCTGAAGTTCTTGTTTGATATCATTCCATCCTTTTACAGGCCCTTTCTTCCAGTTACGTGAGAGATCAGCTATCAAATCCACAATATTTGATCCTTTAACTATTTCATCATCAATTACGATCTGTCCTGCTTCATTCAAAGTTAATTGGTCTTTTAAAATATTATATAAAGCTATTCCTGATTTACGCACTCTATTAGGTAAGCTCTCCTCTAGGATATTTTTAAATTTATCTTCATTTTTCACTTCAAGTTTTACTTCATTAGGTGTATCTACATCATCGGTTACCGGGATACGTAGGGATGGATGTAGGTGCAAGTCTTTAAGATCTATCAATTTTTGTATGGCATCTTGGTATAAGATACGTTTCTCATGGATGTTAATGTCTGAATTTAATATCCTGTACACTTCTTTCTCATATTTGGTTATCTGTTCAACTTTAGGATCATATAAGCTAGGAGGTAGAGGCTGCTGGAAAGATAATGAGTCGTTCACAATATAAGGATTCTGTTGGTGCAACTGTTGCTGCTGCTGTGAAAGAGGTTGTAATGTCAATGCATTGGGCTGTAATATCTGCGTGTATGGGGGTTGTGAATGATGAAACTGTGATTGTGGATTTTGCGCAGTGTGCGGCAATAACTGTCCATATTGAGGTTGTGAATGATGAATCTGAGGAACTGAATTCTGTACAGATGCTGTATTATTATACTTCATTTTCTCATACTCATTATATGGAAGTACAGCAACCTTCTTCATTATGGGGACAACCACTTAGTTATCAGGGGAGCTATAACGGAGAAGAGTAATGGCAGGAATACTCCTCCCCCTCTCTGTAGTAACTTCTTTTTATTTTTCAAATTTTTAATGTTGAGGGAGAGTTTTTTAATGATGTTTCTATAACGACGTAGCTTTACCTTCTGAGGCCTGTTTAAAGGAACATTTCCTTTTATAAGATTTAAACAGACTTCACATACACACTGGATGAATTTCTCATCCTCCCTAATTAGTTTACGTTTTTCAGATGGTTTCAACTTTTTAAATTTTTTTATAAGAGGTAAATACTTTGCAACTAGAGCACTCATTATTCAGGTATGTATACAGTTTCTATCTCATAGGGCAGAATGTTGGTACGGAGCAGCACTCTGTGCGTGTTTTTGGGGTGAAGTTCACACATCAAATAACCGTGGGGGAATGAAGTAACCTCTTTATATACTTTTAAGAACTCTTTCCTTTGAAGAGGAAACATTTGAGTTGCCAATACATTAACTTGACTCATGTCTCTTCTCTGTCCAAACAACAGTAAATACTGCGTGTTTAAAGAAACACTTCGCATATGCTTGCTTTGATGAAAAATATTCTGCGTTATGAAAAACACCGAGATATTTAGATGGTGAGAATAAACTGTGAACGCTTCTGCTATTTCCAAATTCAATTTGTGCATTAAATCATCTAATACAATAATTTTGTGGCCTTGTATATTGTCCAGCGATCTAATATCGTATATGCCTTCATGAAATTGAATCACATCTTTATATTCTTTAAATTTTTCCTGATAAACATTATAACACCATATTATTTTTACAGGGGTTTGTTCAAATATCTCCATTTCCTTTAAAATATTTAATAATAGAAAGGTTTTACCACAGCCTGTCGGCCCAGCTACAAGACATGTAGCCGGACTTCGGAACGTAAATTTCTCCACATCCATACTCGTCAAGTAGATAATGAATAATGAGTTTAATTAAAGCAGTAAAGCAGTAAATCAAAACCTTACTAACCCTTTGTTGCTAAGCAACACCTCTATTGATTTACTGTTTTACTGTTTTAAGGGTTGTAAAGTATATGTTTTTAATAAAATTTCGTACAATTTTATTAAAATAAAATGTTTATATAACAGAAACTCTGTGTGTTTTTATTCTTACATTACAAATTAAAAATAAAAAAGTATTAAAACAAAAATAAAAATAGAAATAATAAATAAAAAGTAATAAAACAAAAATAAAAAATATAAAAGAAAACATAATGTTAATAAATATATGAGTTAAAACAGTAAAGCAGAAAGTTAAAGCAGTAAAGCAGAAAGTTAAAGCAGTAAAGCAGTAAAACAAAAGCGTACTAATCCCCATAGGTGTTAGGTAACACCTCTATTGTTTTACTGCTTTACTGCTTTAAGGTATGTAATGTATGTGAGTTAAAGCAGTAAAGCAGAAAGTTAAAGCAGTAAAGCAGAAAGTTAAAGCAGTAAAGCAGAAAGTTAAAGCAGTAAAGCAAAGAGTTAAAGCAGTAAAGCAGAAAGTTAAAGCAGTAAAGCAGAAAGTTAAAGCAGTAAAGCAGAAAGTTAAAGCAGTAAAACATGAGTTAAAGCAGTAAAGCAAAGAGTTAAAGCAGTAAAGCAGTAAAACAAAGGCATACTAATCCCCTAGGTGTTAGGTAATAACACCTCTATTGTTTTACTGCTTTAAGGTATGTAAAGTATATGTTTTTAATAAAATTTCGTACAATTGTAGTAAAAATGAATGACTCATAGTATATTTGAAACGAAATTCTTTGAATAGTTTACATTGATATCATATTTTTCGTTCACGCGGGAATTTTGCGTCTGCGGACGCACGCGGCGGCGGTTACGCGGAAATATTGCGCCTGCGGGCGCACGCGGCGGCGGATACGCGGTAATTTTGCGCCTGCGGGCGCACGCGGCGGCGGTTTCGCGGATGGGCTGACCTGCGGACGCGGACTCGGACTCGGAAACGTTTGCGATCACTATCTCAACTGTGTAACTCTTTAGATATATATTCTGTCGTGCTTATAAGTGTTATAAAAATACTAACTCATAGTAGGAAGCATCTAACACAGTAATATACACCATTCGAATCCTCATACCTTATAACCTAGGGTTGGGACGTGTGTTTTGGGTTTGTTAGGGGAGGCTAGAAAAGGCTTGAAAAAGTGGCACTCAGTTGGCACTAGTAGCACTCACTTGGCATAGGCACTGCCGGCACTCATGGCACTCCACCCAGCACTCATTGGCATCACTTGGCACTCACCTGGCACTCACCTGGCACTCATCTAATACTCATAGAACACTAATAGAACATCACTAGATACTTCTTACGGTGGTTGGGAACCATCAAAGCCATCAAGTTAGCGTGGGTCAAAATTGACCCATGGTATATGGCAAGGTCAAAGGCGAAATATCATGGTCAAACAAGGTTAAGACATCAAAAAGGGCTAAGTCCCTAAAGGAAGGACAAAAAATTACCGTGGGTCAAAATTGACCCATGGACGACCAAAGGGTTGGCAGTGTGTTTGTACGTGAGTATAAGTGTAAATGTAAGTGTCTATGGGTAAATGTAAGTGTCATAGTGAATGTGTGTATAAGTGGCATAGTGAATGTCTGTATAAGTGTAAGTGTGTGTGTGTGTGTGTCAATTTGTCGTGTGTGTGTGTGTGTGTGTGTGTGTGTCGTGGCGCTGTATGCAGTCATTCAGTGCGGAGCAGTTCCACCTGCCAGCTACAAGTTAGGAACGAAATATGTGACGGGTGGACCACGAGTGGGCAAAAAATTGGCGTGGGCAAAAAATGACCCATGGTATCTGGTAAGGTCAAGGCCTAAATATCATGGTCAAGCAAGGTTAAGACATCAAAAACGGGCTAAGCCCCTAAAGGGTGCCCTAAAATTACCGTGGGCAAAAAATGACCCATGGTATATGGCAAGGTTAAGGCCGAAATATCACGGTCAAACAAGATTAAAAAGACATCAAAATAGGGCTAAGCCCCTAAAGGAAGGACAAAAAAATTACCGTGGGCCAAAATTGACCCATGGAGAGGGCCAAAGGTTGGTCGAAAGGAGATTGGGGTTGTCGAAAATTGACCCATGGAAGACCAAAGGGTAGCCAAAAATTAACGTGGGCCAAAAATGACCCACGGAAGATCAAAGGGTAGCCAAAAATTACCGTGGGCAAAAATTGACCCATGGTCGAAAAAATTAGGGGGGCAATACGTACAACGGTTGCTGACGCAACCGTTTGGCGCAACCCTTCTTCGAAGGGTTGCCAAAAATTAGGGTTGCCGAAAAATTAGGGGGTTGCCAAAAAATTAGGGTTCTCAAAAAATTAGGGTTCTCAAAAAATTAGGGTTCTCAAAAAATTAGGGTTCTCAAAAAATTAGGGTTCTAAAAAAATTAGGGTTCTCAAAATTGTACCGTAGAATACACAAGGAGTGGTAAAATTGGGCAAAATTGACCCACATGGAAGACCAAAGGGTTGGTCGGTCAAGGCAAAAGGTGAAGGCCAAAAGGTCAAGGTCAGGTAAAAATTCGAGCTCAAAAAAGGTCGCGGTCAGAAAAGGTCAAAAAAGGTCGCGGTCATTTTCGAACGGAATGGCCCTGTTACTACTAGTAACGTAACAACCGCATTTCCTTTCGGTAATTTAGTCAGGTTCTTAATGACAATAATAATAATGATAATAATAATAATAATAATAATAATAATAATAATAATAATAATAATAATAATAATAATAATAATAATAATAATAATAATAATAATAATAATAATAATAATAATAATAATAATAATAATAATAATAAATTATTAATAATAGGTAAGGAACCAAAATTATTTCTGCCATTTGCATTATTATTTCTATATTATTATTATTATTATTATTATTATTATTATTATTATTATTATTATTATTATTATTATTAGAAGTAGTAGTGTAAGAGCAAATAATTACCTGGGTGTGCTGATTCCAAATTCCGTTCACTTTAGTCATAACGATATAAATAACTACGTCATTCGATGCTTGGGGAGAAGGGCTTCCCCTAGACCAGATGGGGGGCTCCCACATCAGCTGGCCGTCTTTTAACAATTTCGGAGGGGCCATGTAAGCCACTAAATTGGCCCCGTGGTGGGAAAATGGTGGTGTCAAATTTTTAGATGCAGAATCCTCGTAGAACTGACAAGCAGCTTGACAACCCGGGAACTAGAAAAATAAATGATTATTATTATTATTATTATTATTATTATTATTATTATTATTATTATTATTATTATTATTATTATTATTATTATTATTATTATTATTATTATTATTATTATTATTATTAATTATTATTTTAGAAGACATTCTACTTAATATAAATGCGAATGCGTTAAAATATAACAGCTTATCTTATAATATAATAGTCAAATATATATATATATATATATATATATATATATATATATAACATAATATAATATGTATATAATAATAATAATAATATATATATGTAATAATAATAATAATAATATAATATAATAATAATATATATAATAATAATAATAATAATATATAATATATATATAATAATATATGTATATATATATATTCTACATATATCATATATATATATATGTATATGTATAATATATATATATATAATATATATAATATATATATATATATATATATATATATATAAAAACTTTCCTACTACATTGCATCATCTGTTCCCTTTTCATCCAAAATATGTAAAGTCGACACTTGTTATAGTTTCTCACCATCTAACATAACTTCACACATCGGACGACTCTCCTCACTCACTATCATAACCTTAATCTTACCTACATTTTCTTTCAAATCCTTCCTTTTACACATCCTGCCAAACTCTCTTCAGATTTGCCACACAAACTAAATTATCCGCATATAATCCGTTGGGCACCTTCCACCCTCTTCCATTCTCCATCATTTTTACACCTTCCCCTGCCACCCCCTCTAATTCTTTAATAACCCCATCCGTATGCAAATTGAACAATCAAGAAGAAATAACACATCACTACCTCACTCCTCTATTAATATTAAATCAATCGTTTTCAACACTATTTATTCTAACACACACACACTTCACTATCGTCATACATACTTTTGATTCCTTTCGGAAGCCTACCACTAACACCTGTTATATATATATATATATATATATATATATATATATATATATATATATATATATATATATATATATATATATATATATATATATATATATATATATATATATATATATATATATATATATATATATATATATATATATATATACTAAAAAGATATCTAATAATAATAATAATATATATATATATATATATATATATATAATATATATATATATATATATATATATATAATAACACCATATATATATATATATCATATATATATATATATATATATATACTCTTTCCCTCTCTCTCTATATATATATGTATATATATATATAATTGAAACTAAAAGTTACCAGCGATATCTCAGAAAACTAAGATAGGCAGAAAACTGATAACATATATGGAGATCGGCGTATGTAAATTTGTTTGAAAATGAAAAAAAAAATGTCTCCAAAACTATGATAGGTACAAGAAAACTAACATTTAGAATCAGGGTATGAAATATATATGAAAAAAGATTTTTTTTTTTTTTAAAACCCCAGGGTAAACCGCAAAGATGCAAAGAGTCGGGGTCTCTCGGCCTCCTGGGAGACGACGGGGTAGGACTATTTCCCCCCTCCGGAACCCCCGATCTTTGGTATTTGGGTGTCGCGGGGTTCCTCCGCCCCTCCCCTGGGTATGGAAAACGTCCCCCCTCTGTCCCCCGTCTCGAGCCCCCTAAAAAAATTTATACGCTGATTCCATATATGTTATTAGTTTTCTTCTACCTATCGTAGTTTTGGATATAAAAAAAATTTAAAAAAAAAAAAGTAATTTTTTTCATTTTTCCAACCACAAAATTTCATACGCTGATTACTTATATGTTATCAGTTTCTTATTTTACCTATCTTTTTTTTTAGAGATATAGTTGTGTATTTTTTTTTTTTTTTTGGCCATATATATATATATATATATATATATATATATATATATATATATATATATATATATATATATATATATATAACCTTAACTAATATATTTAACACCTATATATATATCTATATATATATATATATATATATATATATATGATAGAGGACATTTTACTTAATATAAATGTCAATGCTTTAAATTATGATAACTTATCTATTTATTCTTTCTATTATTATTATTATTATTATTATTATTATTATTATTATTATTATTATTATTATTATTATTATTATTATTATTATTTTCGGATTTAGAAGACGCGAATCCAATTTATAGACAAAAAGAAGCAATAAATAGCTAACCATTTCTATTATTATAATAAGGTTAAAAATTCAAATGGTTTTTTTTAACGACTTTAACCGTCGAATGTTTTAAATAATTTTAAAGGTTAAACTGGGATGGTTAAGTGGGGCTCTTTCAGATAACATTGTAATAACCAGTTTTCCAAATACAATAAGATACATTTCAGTAGAGAAATTGTTGTATAACATTTTTGTTTGTATATATTTATATACAGTTTATTATATATATATATATATATATATATATATATATATATATATATATATATATATATATATATATATATATATATATATATATATATATATATATATATATATATATATATATATATATATATATATATATATAAAATATATATAAATATATAAAAAAATAGCATTTATATAAATCACCATATATATATATATATATATATATATATATATACCTTTTTTATTATATATATATATATATATATATATATATATATATAATAAGTAAATTAAAATTAAACTTGTATGATGTAATCTCTATAAAGTATAAACTCATTTCAGCATAAACATTTATTATTCTGATAACTAGTATATATTTCTAATAAGTCTGGCTTAAGAATTATTATTATTATTATTATTATTATTATTATTATTATTATTATTATTATTATTATTATTATTATTATTATTATTATTATTATTATTTATTATTATTATTATTCGGATAGTATTAACAAATGGATAAAAATGGTGGAATTTGAAAATTTAAATTTAAATTTTAATTATTATTATTATTATTATTATTATTATTATTATTATTATTATTATTATTATTATTATTATTATTATTATTATTATTATTATTATTATTTTTATTATTATTATTAATTCGTAATGTTCTTATTTCTTCTCATATATTCTTGAAAATAATGTGTGGTCTAAGCACAGCTATGAAATCCAATGTTAGCGTTAAAAAATTCACCGACTTGGTCACGAATTAAAATTAGGCGTTCCTAAAATTGGGTTTCGGGAGAAACTTCTTCAATGGTATATTTTAATGATGTGTACTGGCGTACGCAAGATATTTTTCATTGGGGGAGGGGGTGAATTTCCCAGAGTTCCAATTTTTTCTTCTTGTTTTATTACTATTATATATATTCCTCTTTTCTTTCATTTGAAAATTTTGATTTACCTAAAAATTTCGGAACGGGCTGTAAACTCCACAGCACCCCCTGCGTACGCCACTGTTTAAATGTATGTGATATTCAGTCTCCCCAACAATAATAACCACTTTTCGGATTCACTCTTTTGATAATCGCGCTCCAATATTTTGGCCTGTGTTTCAGAAATCCGAGTAGATAAAATATGTACCAGATTCGTCTGGGCTTCCCTTCAGACTAATCGAGTAAACGGAAGATTTGCAACACAGATTACCGTAGGGTTAGAATCCGTTTTCAAGGCTAATAAAATGGAAATCAACAATGCTCCGAAATATCGCAAGCAAACGTATAAAAAAAAAAAAAATCCTTTTTTAATTTAACTTAAAAAACTCTTTCCTTTGATAACAGGTCAACAAATTTTACATTTTTTTTATGTTGTGTATGTATCCAATGTCCGCTGTCTTCCATCATTCCTCTCCACTGCTCTCTCTCTCTCTCTCTCTCTCTCTCCTATCTCTCTCCTCTCCTCTCTTTCTCTATATATATATATATATGTCTCATATACCAGGTATGTATGTATGTATGTATGTATGTATGTAATATGTATAT